>JAJAGP010000148.1:246540-534040 GCA_025084515.1 Ancistrus triradiatus | reverse complement strand
GTAAAACTACATTTGAGATCCAATAGTTTCTAATTAAAATGACTAATTAACAGAACAGCGCTGAAAACACCATATGTTTTTGTTATCTAGACAGTATATAGTCCTTTTATATGTTTAATAAATCTAGTATCAGCAGTTCGGTAACATGTAAAATGATAAAAACATAAGCTGTATATATGTGCACACACTCCGGGTTAAAATCATTGCCCAAACTGTGAACCGTTTCCCAGTTAGTTTGTGTTTAAAGTGGTACCAAATATTCTCTAACAGGTTCAAATGTGGAATCACTTAAGAAAACAGCTTTTCAGCTTTGGGTACTAGCAACTGAAATGGCTCCCCACACCATGATACCTCTATCAATGGATCATCACCATTTAACTCAAATGATGATTCATCAGTCCACAAAACTCAGCTGAACCAAACTTTCCATGTTCTGCCAGGATCTTTGTTCTGTCCTTGATATGTTTCTTTGAGAACGATGGCATTTTAACAGGTCTCATAGACACAAAACCTGCATTAGACAACCTTCTGGTTATTATTCTTCTCAAAAGTCTTGAAGTCTGTTGACAGTTTCTCAAGGATTTTTTCACGTCTTGGAGAAATTTCAGCAGGTGGTCATATCTGCTTTAAGAGGATTGGGACCTTCCAGATCCCTTTTTCTGACAGTATCACCTGTTGTTTCAAAGTGTTGACCTATTCTATTACCAGCTGATGGTGAAATATGGATTTGCTGTTTTTTATGGTCTAGGAAATTTCCAAATAGCAGCAGTTTGCCTGCTGGAGAGCAGCTGTGTGGTTTCTGGCAGAAACCCCTTTTTTGCCGCAGATTTTCTCACTTGTTTACTTTGGAACTGCATATTGTAGCTCTCAACCTGTAGATACCTGTCACTCCTGCTTCTATTTAAGAGCTTGTGTTGGGCTGCCCAGGTGTGGCAGATGACCAAACAATGACTAATCTTTAAAAAAAAAAAACAAGACATAAGATATTTGGAAGATTTTGTGTTAGTTTTTTGTTTATCAAGCATTTAAATTTTTTAATGATTTTATATTTGTGTACAGGAAGACTATTTACATGAAATTTATATCTACACACACACACACACACACACACACACGAACGCGTGCACCCACACAGTTTAATCCAGCTATACAAACTCCCATCATCCGAGATCAAGCTGCAGTGTACGAGGTATTATATCCCACAATATCAAGTGACATTTGAGAAAATGAAGGAAGTCGACGATGTTCTAAATGGCTCCTTACCTCTGCTCACACCCTCCACTATCTAGCTGTTGGCTATGAGGTAATAGTTGTTTGTTTTATTTAGTAGAATTTAGTTCTAGAAGCAGCTGTGAGATGGTAGAAAAAGTGCAAAATGCAGTCGTACACGTGATAGAGACTGCTTTTAGAGAGGTGAAACCCCATCCAATTTGCAGACAACAGGCAGTCAGAAGGATGAATCAGAGAGCTCCCTGCACCTCTATATTGCACTGATGTCATTGAGTGCGTTTACATGCACTTAATAATCCAATCATAGTTTGATTTCTGCAGTTATCCAATTATTCAAGTGGTCGTTTATACAGCGTACTCCAATCTAGAAATCAGATTAAGGAATTTGATTTCTCAGAGCATATGTACAAAGGGGGAAAAAGTATTTATTCAGCTACTGATTGCGCAAGTTTTCCTACTTAGAAAGATGAGAGAGGGCTGTAATTTTCATCATAGGTACACTTCAACTATGAGAGACACAATGAGATTCATGGATTTTTAAAGAATTTAATTGTAAATCATGGTGGAAAATAAGTATGTCGTCACCCACAAACAAGCAATATTTCTGGCTCTCACAGACATATAACTATTTCTTTAAGAAGCTCTTCTGTTACCTCCACTTGTTACCTGTATTAATGGCACCCGTTTGACCTCGTTATCTGTATAAAAGACACCTGTCCACAGCCTCAAACAGTCAGATTCCAAAATCAACCATGGCCAAGACCAAAGAGCTGTTGAAGGACACCAGGAAGAAAATTGTAGACCTTCACCAGGCTAGGAAGAGTGAATCTACAATAGGCAAGCAGGTTGGTGTGAATAAATCAACTGTGGGAGCAATTGTAAGAAAATGTAAGACATACAAGACCATTGATAATCTCCCTCGATCTGTGGCCCCACGCAAGATCTCATCCCGTGGGGTCAAAATGATCATGAGAATGATGAGCAAAAATCCCAGAACTACACGGAGGGACCTGATGAATGACCTGCAGAGAGCTGGGACCAAAGTAACAAAGTCTACCATCAGTAACAAACTATGCCGAGAGGGACTCCAGAAGAGGATTTGGAGAATATCATGTTGTCAGATGAAACCAAAATAGAACTTTTTGGTAAAAACTCAACTCGTCGTGTTTGGGGAAAGAAGAATGCTGAGTTGCATCTCAAGAACACCATACCTACTGTGAAGCATGTTGGTGGAAACATCATGCTTTGGGGCTGAGGGGACAGGACGACTGATCCGTGTTAAGGGAAGAATGAACGGGGCCATGTATTGTGAGATTTTAAGCCAAAACCTCCTTCCATCAGTGAGAGCATTGAAGAATGTGGCTGGGTCTTCCAGCATGACAATGATCCCAAACACACCACTCGGGCAACGAAGGAGTGGCTCTGTAAAAAGCGTTTCAAGTTCCTGGAGTGGCCTAGCCAGTCTCCAGACCTCAACCCCATAGAAAATCTGTGGAGGGAGTTGAAAGTCCATGTTGCCCAGCAACAGCCCCAAAACATCACTGATCTAGAGGAGATCTGCATGGAGGAATGGGCCAAAATACCAGCTACAGTGTGTGCCAACCTGGTGAAGACTTACAGGAAACGTTTGACCTCTGTCATTGCCAACAAAGGTTATGTTACAAAGTATTTGAGTTGAACTTTTGTTATTGACCAAATACTTATTTTCCACCATAATTTACAATTAAATTCTTTATAAATCTTACAATATGAAAATTACAGACCTCTCTCATCTTTCTAAGTAGGAGAACTTGCACAATCAGTGGCTGACTAAACACTTTTTTGCCCCACTCTACCTGAGAATGTCACAGAGTTGGCAAGTCTGCTTATACTTAGAGACTTTGCTACCTTTGAGATTAGTTTCCATAGACCAGGATTTGGCACTAAATTCCTAAATTCCAGGATCTGGCAACCCTGGAATTAAACGCAGCACCCTCTACCAAACACTTTGTGAAGACTTTGTGAAATTATTGGCATTTTGCAAAGTAAAAATCCAATAGTCATGTAAACCCGGAGATTTCCCATCATGGGATTACTCGAGCGCATGTATACTCGTTGATCGGATGACTCACAAACATTTGATAGTCTGCAGTTATCAGACTGTTAAGTGCATGTAAACGCATTCGTTGAAATTGCAGGGAGTTTTGCGATTTGCAATGAAAGGCATTCCATTACATTAGAGAGAAATGTCAAATAGAGTGGTCACAGGCTTTTGGACTCTATCACAATAAACAAATGTTAAAACATCTGTATGGCACTCTGTTTTGCCCTGTTTGTACAGAACACACCCTGGCATGAGTTTTTCTGCACTTGCACAGAAATCAGATAAAGCTTACAAGCATTATAACCTGTTTACTGGACTAAAATCCACGCCTTTATCAGATTACTTAAAATGGGATGGCGATTTGCGTTATCAGGATATGCTGGTTACATGGCCACTTGAATAATCGGATCACTGCAGGAGTCTGATAATGATCAGATTATTAGCGTGTGTGTAAACGCTCTCAGTCAGGGAGAGAAACTTAAGCCTCCTCTCAGCACTGAGCCAACACTTCACTGCTAGACTGATAATGGAGTGCAGCTAATGCCATCCTCCAGCTGCCTCCGAAACACAAACGCGCACACACATAACACACACAGGCAGCCGGAGCCCTGTGTTTTCTTTCCTTCTTTTCACTCTCTCTTTTCTCTTGCTATCTCTTTCCTCATCTCGCTGTATCGCAGGCCTTATCTCTCAGACGATCCATCTCTCTCCTGCTTTATTGCTTTCTCAATTTCTCTCTATTCCTCTTGCTGTCAAGGAACTGCCTCCTGCATCTCCATCTCTTTCTCTCCCCGTCCCTCGCTCCCTCCCTCCCTCCTCTCCATTCCGGCTGACTAATGTTGCCTCCAAACAGTCTCGCTCGGCTCTGCCTCCCACTGCTGGTTTATTTACACTGCTGTTTAATAGCCCGGGGGAGTGCATGAGCTACGATGACACGCTACAATGACTCCAAGCGCGTTCTTAACAAGCCACTGAGAGAAGATGGGAAGGAGGGAGGGGAAAATGCTGTATTATTTTCCCACACACTTTTGTTAAAAGCCGTTTGCAGACTAATACATGATGTCAGCGTTTGTAAACCCGCCGCAGCAATCAGGCCTGCTGGTCTCTGAAGGTGTTCAACAGTTGCTCTCTGTTTACCCTTCCAATAAAATGCCAGGTTGTTAGGAGTAATTAGTGCACATGCACTTTAACATCAATCGCTATTGTTACAAATCAGTGCAGGAGGGAAGAGGCAGAGGTGGCTTATTGAAAGCTATGACCAGAGGTTTTATTGATTGGGGAGTTTATTAGCGTTAGCTGTGTGGAAGGATGTTGAATATTGCGTGTTGAGGGCCATGTGTACGTGTTTAGCTAAAGGCGTGTAACCACATGAAGAAAAGAGCACGTCAAATGAGTAAAATGACTTTATTTACAGGTCAAGGAGGAGTTACATTTACAGCATTTAGCAGACGCCCTTATCCAGAGCGACTTACAATGGGAACAATCTTACAATCCAAGCAATTGTGGGTTAAGGGTCTTGCTCAGAGACCCAACAGTGGCAGCTTGGCAGAGGTGGGATTTGAACCCTGGACCTTTTGGTCCAGAGTCCGGTACCTTAACCGCTAGGCTACCACAGTCCCACAGTTGAGTAGTAAACGCTGACATTACATCAAGGTTTTTGTAGTTTGTTAATGTATTATGTATGTATTGATGTAAGCAACCAACCAGAGCAAACTTGTTACCACACGTTCAGTTAAATAAATACAGGATGTCCAGAAAATCGGGAACCAATTTACTTTGGATAACATTTGAAGCATCTGGGTGGTCATGAGAATGCGTATTATAGGCATAATGCAATATGTTAAAAAAGCATATGTAGTGTAACTCCCATTGGTTTCAGACTTTTTGGACACCTTGTATTGTGTAGACCTGCAATTAAAAATGAACAGCAATGGAGCTGATTTAGTTATTAATCATAGGGTAATAATTATAATACACTGGTCTACTGCTTGTTAAAGAAAATATGTAATCAGCCAATCACATAGCAGTATTTGGGTATGTAGACATGGTTAAGCTGACCTGCTGAAGTTCAAACCGAGCATTAGAATGGGGAAGAAAGATGTCATGGCTGTTTGTGCTAGACAGGCTGGTCTGAGTGTATCAGAAACTGCTGATCTACTGGGATTTTCACACACAGAGAATGGTTTACAGAGAATGGTCCGAAAAAGAGAAAATATCCAGTGAGCAAAAGTCCGCTGGCAGAAAATGTCTTCTTGATGCCAGAGGTCGGAGGAGAATGGACAGACTGATATAACTCATATAACATTACAACTGCACTATGCAGAAGAAGATCTCTGAATATGTTACACGGTAAACTTGAAGAGGATGGGCTGCAGCAGCAGAAGACCACAACGGGTGCCACTCCTGTCAGCTTAGAACCGGCAACTGAGGCTACAAAGACTGCAAAAATGTTGCCTGGTCTGATGGGTCTCGATTTCTGTTATGACATTCGGACGGTGAGGTCAGAATTTGGTGTAAACACCATGAAAGCACGGATCTATCCTGCCTTGTATAAATAATTCAGACTGCTGGTGGTGATGTAATGGGGTGGGGATATTTCCCCAAGAAGTAAATTTGTTGCTGAGGTTTTTTTGGTTTGCATTCGCAGTCAGGGTTCCTATGTGCTGAGAAAAGATCTTGCCTTGAAGTAGGACCTTTGCCTTGAAGGAAAGGCCCTATATATGGCGTTCTAAGAACTATAGTCCTACCCACTTTCTGCAGAGCGACCATGCCACAAAGGGGGCACAGTTCTGAAAATGCTGAAAAAGCCCGTCCAATGGGAAAGCACATTTTGACCCCTTAATACCACTTGAGCATTTTTAAACAACACAGCCTTCCTGAGTATTGTTGCTGAACATGTTCATCCCTTTATGACCACAGAGTACCATCTTCTGATTGCTTCTTCCAGCAGGATAATGCACCATGTCACAAAGCTCAGATCATCTCAAACTGGTTTCTTCAACATGACACTGTACTCAAATGGCCTCCACAGTCACCAAATCCAACAGAGCACCTTTTGGGATGTGCTGGAATGGGGGATTTGTATCATGTATGTGCAGCCAACGAATCTCCAGCAACTGCGTGATGCCGTCATGTCAATGTGGATCTCTGGGGAATGGTTCCAACACATTGTGGAATCCATGCCACAATGATGTAAGGCAGTACTGAAGGCAAAAGGGGGTCCAAGGTGTACCTAATAAATTTCCTGTAATAAAACCACCTGCCAAAGGCTGTATAGGTCCTCTTCTTGCTGCCAAGGCTCTTTCCCACAGAGGCATAGACTCCACAAGATCTCTGAGGGTGTCCTGTGGTATCTGGCAACAAGACATTAACAGCAAATCCTTGTAGTTCAGTAAGTTGTGAAGTGGGGCCTCCATTGATTGGACTTGCTTGTCCACCGCAGTGTTATTTAGCTACAGTAATAATCAATAAGACTACAAAGATGGTAATGGTGTGTGTTTGTGTGCTTCAGACCTACAACTCACTGCATGAGGTTCTGGTGTCTTTTGGGAGAAGAGTGCTGTGCTATCCTCTGTACCGTCACTTTTCTCTGATCACAGCTGCCATCAGGGATGCTGCTCACATTTTCCAGGGTGGTAAGTTTTAACATTCTGTCTCTCCTCTCTCGCTCTCTCTCTTTCACTCACTCTCTCTCTCTCTCTCTCACTCTCTCACTTGCTCTCTTGCTTTTTTCTCTCCCTCTCCTTCCCTTTCAGAAACAGGACTTTGTCACAATAAGACCCTTGAGTGGTTTTCAAACAACACTAAGGGTCAGGTCATGGGTTGAGACCTTAACGTGACCCGCCCTTCACACCCCGGAGTCTGCTTTTCTTCCTCCATTCATCCCCTAGTGTGGCACTAATAAGAACTGAGTGCCTTTGCTTTTTCATTCATCTGGGATTTGTCCAATTGCCCTTTCATCGCTCGCTGGCTGGGGGCAGAGTAATGTCCAGCGTTTATAACGAAATGGAAATTGCAGTACGTTTTTCTTCTGTGATGTTACATATTTTCCAGGGAAATAGATTAGAATTTGCACTCAGAGTGCACTTTAGTTCACTGAAAAAAACTGTTAAATATGATTTTGCCAATAAGTTTTTGGCAGTGGTCTCTGTAAGTAGTAAAGAAATATAACTACATGTCCCCATAGTGAGATAGTAACATGAGGACTTTTAAATAAACTAGACCAAGTTGTTAAATGGTGTGGTTTGGAACACAGCCTCTGATGAGATTTTCTTTGTGCAGTATTTCCTTACACAGCTGTAGTCACAATATATGGGATAACCAATATGCACTACTACAAGTCTTAGGCCATCGTTAGATTAGGTAAACCATTGTTATTGCAATGGTATAATGACCATGTATAATTTTTTCTCGGTCTCTTTGTTAGAATACAACCACAAAATACAGGGACTGTGTATGCAGTATTAAATAACTGAACAAAAAAAAAGTTTCTATAGGCAAGTTACAATGGCAAGATTTAGTGTGACATCCTCTTACACTTGAGTTATAGCAGCATTTGGCAGCTTCCTCGGTATGACAAGTTGACCCTTCTACAGTCTGCAGAAGCTTTTTCAGGAATGGTCTTTTTGGAAGGATAGCAGCCAAGAAACCTCTTATTTGGAAGGGTGACAGGGTGAAAAGGCTAACACATGCTAAAGCTCACAAAGACTGCAATGAAGATCAGTGGAAAAGAGTATTATGGAGTGACGCATCCAAGTAAAAATTTTGGGTCCAGCTGTCAACAGTTTGCTATTTTTGGTTTGTGATATCAAGTTACTAAAACAACATCTATAATAGTGGCCCAAGACTTTTGCTCATGTGTTGAAGTGGTGTAATATATTATCTATCCAAGGTTAGGCACCTGCCGGTGATTTGAACCTGGATCTTTTTCACAAAACTTCCTTATACGCAATAATAAATGGATTTTTAAAGTATTAGGTAGAAGAGGACGCGTTAATGCAACAGTGTTTTTCAGAAAGTTGATACTGATGAATGGTGTACGACATGAGCATCAGTTTGTGATGTGCATTCTCTTTTGATAGGATTGATGAGACAGTAGTAACCACTTAAACCTATCCATCTCCTGTGGATCGAGATGGCGGAAGAAATCCTCGTGCTCGGTAAAGTCAACAGATGAGTGGATATCTTGCTGCTTCTGTCAGTGAGAAAGATACAAAGAGAGTGGAGGGGGAGACAGAGACACAGTGAGAGAGAGAGAGAGAGAGAGAGAGAGAGAGAGTTGCCTTTGAGAGAACCGCATGCTTTGCAGTGTACACGCTCTTGACTTTGATATGTCTGTGGAAGAGTAATCTTTAAATCAAAGTGTCTGGCTGAGAGGAAGAGAGAGAGGGCGAGAGAGAGAGAGAGAGAGGGTGGGAGGGGGGCAGGGAGGGAAGAGCGAGGCGTAACTGTGTAAATACGTTTAGGATGTGTGCGGTGAGCTTATCCAGAGCATGTTGGTTTTAATGCTTGTAAATGATGGCAATTAAAGGGCTTTTTAGCTGCTGGATTAGTGCGGCCATGGCTCATTAGGAAGGGAACACCTCGCTGCAGTGATTTGGGCGAGCTCATTAGCTCCTCTTAACACTTAGCTAACTCCTCACTGCATGCTCAGTTTTGGAGGGGAATCCGTTAGGACACAGCGTGTGAAGCGAGCAGGTGATTTTTTACTACAGAGGAGGTAGGCGCTTTGATTTGTATGTGTCACTAATTTGCTGTACAGCACTTGTACGGAACGTTGTGTTACACTGTTAGAATGGGAAAATGTTATCAAATCATCATCAGCTCTTGTTTGTGGTAGTTTGTGTCATCTCGTGCTGTTTAGCTGTGCTCTGGTTTGCTGTGGGTTTGATCAATTGCTCAGCTGTTGCACGACTTTCATAATACCAAATTAACTTCTTTTATTAACACACACTATGCACAGGCGATCGTTTCATTCTTGTTGGTAAATGAATGTTTTGTTTCACAGTTTTTAGCACATTCTGGACTTATGCAGTCTTTCTGCTTCTTTCATTGTGCAAAAGACAATGAAGTATTGCTGTAACACTGGATGCAACCCATGGATATGAAAAATTGCATTTTTTTTCTTTTTTCCAAAATAAACTTGTCTAAAAGGCTAGTCTAGTAGACCGCAAGGGAATCCTGAATAACTGTATCCACACAACAGTACCAGAGTCATAGTTAGTGATAGGTGGATGCATAGCATTGCTGTATAATATAAAGCTATACAGTGGTGTGAAAAAGTGTTTGCCCCCTTCCTGATTTCCTATTATTTTCCATGTTTGTCACACTTAAGTGTTTCGGAACATTAAACTAATTTAAATATTAGTCAAAGACACAAATACACACAAAATGCAGTTTTTAAATGAAGGTGTTTATTATTAAGGGAGAAAAAATCCAAACCTACATGGCCCTGTGTGAAAAAGTGATTGCCCCCTAAACCTAATAACTGGTTGGGCCGCCCTTAGCAGCAACAACTGCAACCAAGCGTTTGTGATAACTGGCAATGTGATAACTTTGCAGAATTGTTGTAATTCAGCCACATTGGAGGGTTTTCCAGCATGAACGGCCTTTTTAAGGTCATGCCACAGCATCTCAATAGGATTCAGGTCAGGACTTTGACTAGGCCACTCCAAAGTTTTCATTTTGTTTTTCTTCAGCCATTCAGAGCTGGACTTGCTGGTGTGTTTTGGATCATTGTCCTGCTGCAGAACCCAAGTTTGTTTCAGCTTGAGGTCACAGAACAGATGGCCGGACATTCTTCAGGATTTTTTGGTAGACCGCAGAATTCATAGTTCCATTTATCACAGCATGTCTTTCAGGTCCTGAAGCAGCAAAACAGCCCCAGACCATCACACTACCACCACCAAAGAGTTCAACTTTTGTCTCGTCAGTCCTCAGAATGTTTTCCTAAAAGTCTTGGGGATCATCAAGATGTGTTCTGGATAAATTCAGATGACCTTAACTGAGTCAAGTGAGGCCTACGGTTCTTTGGATGTTGTTGTGGGGTCTTTTGTGACCTGTTGGATGAGTTGTTGCTGCGCTCTTGGGGTAATTTTGGTCGGCCGGCCACTCCTGATAAGGTTCACCAATGTTCCATGTTTTTGCCATTTGTGGACAATGGCTCTCACTGTGATCACAGAATGATGAAGAAGGTGATGTAAGTGACTTTGAACGTAACATGGTTGTTGGTGCTAGACAGACTGGTCTGAGTGTTTCAGTGGCATTTTCACATACAGCTATCTCTAGGGTTTACAGAGAATGGTCTGAAAAAGACAAAATATCCAGTGAGCAGCAGTTCTCTGAGTGAAAATACCTTGTAGATCCCAGAGAGCAGTGTAGAATGGGCAGACTGATTCAAGCTGATAGAAAGACGACAGTAACTCAAATATCCTCTTGTTGACATGAACAATGTGACAGAATAGCGCCATCGTGCCTTGTGTAAACAGTTCAGGCTGCTGGTGGTGTAATTTTTGTGGGGATATTTTCTTGGCACACTTTGGGCCCCTTAATAGCAGTTGACCATTGATTAAACTCCACAACCTGCGTGAGTATTCTAGCTGACCATGTCCATCCCTTTATGACCACAGTGTACTCGTATTCTGTGTCACAATGCTCAAATCATCTCAGTCTCATTTCTTGAACATAACAGTGTACTCAAATGGCCTCCACAGGCGCTCAGACACCAGAGCACCTTTGTGATGTGGTGGAACGGAAGATTTGCATCATGGATGTGCAGCTGCCAAATCTGCGCCAACTGTATGACGATATCATGTCAGTATGGACCGCATCTTGTTGAATCTGTGTCACAAAAGGTTAAGGCAGTTCTGAAGGCAAAGGAGGGTCCAGCCTGTCAGGAGACTTGTACTGTTGTATAATCTAACCTGGAAAACATGATATCACACAGTTTACCTTAGAACATGGCCGATATTTTACTGGCATTATCTGTGTATGTAATAAGGGCACTGAAACTGCAGCACAGTTTATAACTAGCTTTACATGACACACTAGTTACATATGGTTTACAGTTTAAAGGCTTTGACTAGGAGTAATGATTAACATATGATGGCGCACATTCACGATGCCATTGATAATAACTAACTGCTCAAGATGTGCCTCAGTGATGTCACATTTGAGCAAAACCTGTTTTATTCTCTCTGGACTCTTATTCTCAACACTACACAAGGACATCTTGTTTTATCTATAATTTCTGATCGATTTATTTTATAATTACATTTACAGCATTGAACAAGCACCCTTAGCCAGAGTGATTTACATTTGACACAAGTCTAATAAGGTACAATGCACACAACTTGAACCTTTCTCAAAGGCCCATCAGTGGCAGCTTAGTCAGAGCTAGGACTACTTCTGCCTGGTTACTAGTCCAGTAACTTATCTACTGTATCAGCGCTATTATATTTTGCTGTACAAGGAGTCTTAAGAACTTTCTCCAATTGTCTGGTCTCACCCAGACTTGGATCAGTTGCCTGGTTCCTCTCTAGATTTCCTGCTTATGGGTCTAGCTGCTCATTTGGAGTCTAGATCTGGCTTCTCTAAAGCTCCTTTGTGACAGTTGTTAAAATCACTGTAGAGTAGCTTGAACTGTAATTGAATTTTCTGAAGATCGTGTTTGCTGATGCATTCTGGCGGTACAGTGGGGTAAAAAAGTATTTAGTCAGCCAATTATTGCGCAAGTTCTCCTACTTAGAAAGATGAGCGAGGTCTGTAATTTTCATCATAGGTAGACTTCAACTATGAGAGAAAGAATTTAATTGTAAATCATGGTGAAAAATAAGTATTTGGTCAATACATTTGGTTCAGCTCAATACTTTGTAATATAGCCTTTGTTGGAAATGACAGAGGTCAAACGTTTCCTGTAAGTTTTCACGAGGTTTGCACACACTGTAGCTGGTATTTCGGCCCATTCCTCCATGCAGATCTCCTCTAGAGCAGTGATGTTTTGGGGCAACACGGACTTTCAGCTCCCTCCACAAGTTTTCTATGGGGTTGAAATGCTTTTTATGGAGCCACTCCTTCGTTACCCGAGCAGTGTGTTTGGGATCATTGTCATGCTGGAAGACCCAGCCACGTTCCATCTTCAATGCTCTCACTGATGGAAGGAGGTTTTGGCTTAAAATCTCACGATACATGGCCCCATTCATTCTTCCCTTAACACGGATCAGTCGTCCTGTCCCCTAGGCAGAAACACAGCCCCAAAGCATGATGTTTCCGCCCCCATGCTTCACAGTAGGTATGGTGTTCTTGGGATGCAACTCAGCATTCTTTTTCCTAAAAACACGACAAGTTGAGTTTTAACCAAAAAGTTCTATTTTGGTTTCATCTGAACACATGATATTCTAGCAATCTTCTTCTGGATCATCCATATGCTCTCTGGCAAACTTCAAACGGCCCTGGACATGTACTGGCTTAAGCAGGGTGACACGCCTGGCACTGCAGGATCTGAGTCCCTCTCGGCATAGTTTGTTACTGATGGTAGCTTTTGTTACGTTGGTCCCAGCTCGCTGCAGGTCATTCATCAGGTCCCTCCGTGTAGTTCTGGGATTTTTGCTCACCGTTCTCATGATCATTTTGACCCCACGGGATGAGATCTTGCGTGGAGCCCCAGATCGAGGGAGATTATCACTGGTCTTGTATGTCTTCCATTTTCTTACAATTGCTCCCACAGTTGATTTATTCACACCAGCCTGCTTGCCTTGTAGATTCACTCTTCCCAGCCTGCTGCAGGTCTACAATTTTCTTCCTGGTTTCCTTTGACAGCTCTTTGGTCTTGGCCATGGTTGAGTTTGGAGTCTGACTGTTTGAGGCTGTGGACAGGTGTCTTTTATACAGATAACGAGGTCAAACAGGTGCTGTTAATACAGGTAACGAGTGGAGGACAAAAGAGCTTTTTAAAGAAGTTGTTACAGGTCTGTGAGAGCCAGAAATCTTGCTTGTTTGTGGGTGACCAAATACTTATTTTTCACCATTATTTACAATTAAATTATTTAAAATTCCTACGATGTGATTTTTTTTCTCATTTTGTCTCTCATAGTTGAAGTGTACCTATGATGAAAATTACAGACCTCATCTTTCTAAGTCAGAGAACTTGCACAAGCAGTGGCTGACTTTTTTGCCCCACTGTCCATAACTGCTGAAATAGTTGCACATAAACACACACGAATGACAGACTGCTGCTCTTTAAACCCCACCTCTGTTCATGTAGCTGTGTTTATGGGCTGTTGAGGTGACCAGCTGTTTATGTCCACAATATCTAGAGTTAAAAGACAGATTTTAATTTCTTATTATAATTTATTGCAATTTTTGAGACCTTTTAAAGTGAACGGACGCGTACCCGCAGTGCTGTACGGCATTGTGCCTTCACCCTCAGAGTTTTATCATTCTGTAATTGCTCGTCTTAGTTCTTACGTTTGTCAAACATTGTTCTCACTACGAGCTGTAAGTTGCTTGGTCAAACAGTACAAATCTGCTCCTAAATGCTTACCATATTGTAATTACACACCTACTTTGAGGAATCACAGATGCCAGGGATTTTAATGTCAGGATCATGCGCATCTCTGAACTGCTTATACTTAAGATGTGTAAATGATGAATACAATCACTGAGCTGATTCAGTGATTGCATTACATGATATAAAAAAATATGTCTGAAACAGAAGTTGTATTGCCTGAGCAGCATCCCCATTTCTGTCTGTATACTGATGATGAATCACTGAACGTTATTAGAAGTGAGTAAACGAAAAGCAGTCATCTTCATTTGACAAGTTTATATGTTTACCGCTGTGACAGCAGTCTTAGAATTATCTCTCCCTTTAATGAACTGCACCATACCATCTTCACTTCAGTCAGAGCACAGACACTGTGGTGTACAAGCTGTAACGGCTCGATAATTAAATTCTCGGTGAAAGCCGATTAGACACGTGCACTTGTAGTGAGTGTGCTCTCTGATCCGAGGCACTTCACTGAAACTGCTGTGAAAGCAAACAGTCATGGATGTCAGGAAAACAAGTGCTCTGAAGGTGTTATGGTGGGGAGGGGATTGTTGAGGAAATGAAATCTGGGCTAAATATTTGAACAGCCCTTGAGCATCATGCTTGGTATTCCGCAGAACATTCAGGGTCTAGAGACTCATGGAATTAAGGGCTGTGTTAGCTGCATTAGTTGAATTTTGTTGTGGAAGACATACAGTAGACAAAGTATTTAATAAGTGTCTATTATTAAGTATGTAATAAGTATTTCAGACAAGCAGTATTTAATAAATGTGTAAAGAGGATCAAGACATTACATATAGGTGAACAGACAACATAGTGTACTTATGTACAATAATGTGAATAAAACGTGAATAAAACAAATACAGCTTTTAATGACCGAATTACATTCTGTGAAACAGGACATTGACCAACTGGGCATTGTCCAGAATTGACCATAGTCAAGTAATCTTTTTATGCTACTGTTATTTAAATATTAAGGGTATTTTCACAAGAAACTTTGTGCAAATTATAGTAAATTTTTCAGAGCTACCATCTAACCAGCATCTCTAATGCCACTACGTTTTTAATTTATGGAAATTCACAATAATTATAGAAAATACAGGGGTGTTTGTAAGTTTGTGAATCCTAAACGTAGATAAAGAGAACCCAGTTAAAGAAATGAGACAAAAATATTATACTTGGTCATTTATTGGTCATTGAGTGGCAAAAGTATGTGAACCTCTAGGATTAGCAGTTAATTTGAAGATGAAATTAGAGTCAGGTGTTTTCAATCAATTGGATGACAGGTGTGAGTAGGCACCCTGTTTTATTTAAAGAACAGGGATCTATCAAAGTCAACACGTTTGTGGAAGTGCGTCATGGCACGAACAAAGGAGATTTCTGAGGACCTCAGTAAAAGAGTTGTTGATGCTCATCAGGCTGGAAAAGGTTACAAAACCAAATCTAAAGAGTTTGGACTACACCAATCCACAGTCAGACAGATTGTGTACAAATGGAGGAAATTCAAGACCATTGTTATCCTCCCCAGGAGTGGTCAACCAACAAAGATCACTCCAAGAGCAATGTGTGTAATAGTTGGTGAGGTCACAAAGGACCCCAGGGTAACTTCTAAGCAACTGAAGGCCTCTCTCACATTGGTAATGTTCATGAGTCCACCATCAGGAAGAACCAACTGAACAACAAATGGTGTGCATGGCAGGGTTGCAGAAGAACCCAAAACAGACAGTGTCCAAACAGGTCTCCAAAAAGAAACATTGCTGTTCGTCTGCAGTTTGCTAAAGATTCACGTGGACGAGCCAGAGGCTATTGGCAAGAATGTTTTGTGGATGGATGACACCCAAAAAAAAAAAAAAAAAAAAAAAAAAAAAATTAGAACTTCTTGGTTTAAAAGAAAAAGAAAACACTGCATTCCAGCATAAGAACCTTATCCCATCTGTCGCAACATGGTAGTGGTAGTATCATGGTTTGGGCCTGTTTTGCTGCATCTGGGCCAGGACGGCTTGCTATCATTGATGGAACAATGAATTCTGAATTATATCAGAGAATTCTAAAGAAACATGTCAGGACATCTGTCCATGAACTGAAAAAAGGAACCCAGGGTAACGTCTAACTTCTTCACTGCCACTGCCAGAACGAACATCAGTATTAGTGATTTATTTAATGATTATATATCGATTTTAAACTATGTAAGGTGAATCTATAAAAATCAGATTGATCGATTTTTATAGATTTACCCACATTAACGGTTCTCCTGTGGCAACCCTTAATGGGAACAACTGAAATAAATAAATAAATAAATAAATAAAAAAATATGCCACCTTGCAAAGCTATTGAGATGACATTGTAGAACTTGTATGCCAATTAGGATGACATTTAAGACTTAGTCACACACCGGCCTCATTTTGATGCAAATTGCTGCATGTCATTCAGGTTGTTATGGCTTCATGTGTGCTCCCTGAGGTAAACAAGTGGCAATGCTAGACCTGCTTTTTTCATTGTTGCACATCTAGTAGTATTGTACCAATTCTCTGGAGGCTTGTATGATAATTACTTTGGTAACCCATATGAATAGATGCTTATGTTATTGAGTTTAATGTATTGGTTTGGCAGCTGATCTGGTTTCCATCCTGTGTGCCAGTTCTTGTAGGTGCATTGATGAACAACTTGGTGAATGTTGGCAATATTTTTGCATAAACTGCTTGTAATGTATAGACCATGTATAGGCAGACCTTTTGGTCCATATCCATACAGACCCAGATCCCAACTAACCTGAACTTTTGGAGAATGCCTTCAACTCATGACTCTCTTGATGAAACGAGAGCATTTTAAACGTGGAGCTAAAAAGGAAAAGTGCAGGAAAGGTCAGAAGATATGGATGAGGTCATGGAGTTATTGAGGGGAACGGAGAGAGAAAAAGAGCAGGTCCTTGGTGCTTTTCCTGCAGGAAGCCACAGCCGTCAGTCTTTTTCTTTTCTTCTGGTGTAAGAGCCCCTGCTTAAACAGGAACCAAATGTTTCTGTAAGGCTTTCCTCAGCACAAGAGCACTGTTTGTTTTTGTAGGCGACTGGAATGTCTACACCGGCTGCCAGGCTGTTCTGTGGGAGGCTCTGAGTATCCTCTTGTGCACCCCTCATGCTTTTCTTACACTCCTCTTGCACTCGTTTTGCACACTTTCCCCATTGTCTCTAGCTCAGGGGAGATATTTTTACATCTTTTCGAAGAAGAGTGTTATGATAACATTATAACAGCTAAAGCTTGTCCTCTGAGTTGTTCACACATTTTTTTCATGTCAACGACCCAGTCATTTCGTCTTCAAGTTCCCCTTTTTAAACCTTTTTATTTACAAACTGTGGAAACGCTTTACAAATTAGTGGCTGGTCATTTATTTTTCCAGAATTACAGGTCTGAGGTCATTCCCTCAGGCTTCTCAGTGAGTTATCTAAATGGGTGCACCTTTATTGTCTGCCACTTGGCTAATCGGCTGAATGATTTCCCTTTTTTTCAGGTAAGGCATTTGTACTGAAATGCCTCCTAGCCATCCATAAGGTCTTCAGAGAGAACGAGCCGGCCTACATCCTGAATGACCTCTACATAACGGACTATTGCATTTGGATCCAGCGGGTTAAGTAAGTTCACATAGTTTCCTTTGATGTGGCTGTGTGGGAAGTTTGGGTTAAAAAATTGGATGTCACGCTGGAAAAGAGGGTAATCAGAGAACGAATAATGGGAAGTGGTCTGAAGCTAATTTGTGTAGGTCAGCTAGGAGGACATATTCTCTTATACGCTATGGAAGGGGTTCTGTTGTTGTTGTTTGCTGTGTAACATTTACATCAAACTTTGTAGCTCCGAAAGTGGCCAAGCAGCATATGTTGCTTTCCTTTGTGCTTGAAGCAGGAGGAAATGTTTAAGTCTGAGTAGATTCTCATCTGCATTTAGGCAAACTCGTGGTTTTCTGTATCAGTTTATATGAATTAAAAACCTCAAAAGTCATTTGCTTTGTGTCCTCATGTTGGTCTCAAGAGCTCTGGAGCTCATTAGTGATGAGAGACCTTCATCCTTCGTTTATGGGATGCAGTCCCAAAGTATTCTGTTCAGTTTCAATGCGCATGAAAGTATTGTCATGACACCCCTTCGAAAATCCTCCTCTGATTACATTTGTACTCGACTTGCGTATTTAAAGTGTGAGCCAGGAAGTACATAATTCAGTAATGAGCTACAATTTCCTCTGGCAAGCATTCAAGCATAGTTGTACTGATATATCAAGGAGTAAAAAGGCCTGATGTTACAGGTCTGCTGCCCAGATGCAGAAAATGTGTCTTTTGATGTACTTTTTTTATTCTTTATTGTATTCCTGATACAGATTCTATAGAAAGAACAGCATTTGGTTGGTATTTACAAAACCAAATGATAGTGAAAAAATGATGGTGGTGTTTACAAGAAGATTAAGCGTTATAAACAATATCACAATATTTGTTTGACCCATCAGCTAGTCCTCCATACATGTTAATGTGCTTGCCTTGAAGGTCTAATGCAAATCCCAGAGCAACTTTGTGAAAGCTGGACTGTGTGACATTCTAAATATAAGCAAAGGCATTAAATGAGAGTTGTTCTTCAGTAGGCCGATAGGGAGTAATGTTTTCCACAGGTTGATGGACAGGTGGTAAACACTATTGATTTCAATATCAGCAGCCTATTGAGTTACATGCCCAACAGGCAAAGGTGAAAAACTGGGCCCAAGCACATAATCTACTCGTCCCAGAGGTCCAACTTAGTGATTTGTCCACCCCTCTCATGGTCATTTGTAAGCAGCTAAATATAACTATTGAAAGGCTCTTTTGACTCATGTTTAAAGAACTGAACATTGAAGACTTCTTTGGTTATTCAAAGTGAATGTCCTGATAGTTCTACAACACATTGGCCTACGAGTGTCTCCAACTCCAACTCCCAAGTGTTCTTGCAACGTTATGCAAAGTATGTATTTAGTTACACACATCGTATCACAAAAACTTACCCCCTTACAAGTTGATGTAAATGAATTAAACTTGCATTTTTTTGGAAATCAGCAGTGGGTTCAGGATTAAATAGAAAGGTGAAAGTTCTTGAGCAAACTTTAATGCTGGCCTGTCCAGTGCAAGGGTTGGCTTTGGGGTACTTTGAGTTGAGGGATATTTGGCCCTACAGAGCATTCAGGGTTTAGAGACATTGGACTGTGGCGGTATTTATGGTTGTGGGGTATTTCAATGTTTGGGTGTGAATAGTTGAAAGGTATTTTGATCAAGGAGTGTTTATGGGTGATTGTCAATTGTTTATGGTGGGAATTCATGGAAGAGGGGAATGTGGCTTTGGCGGTCTATAGCCCTGAGTAGCATTTGGCCGTGGGGGATATGCAGGCTTGAGGCAATAGGCTAAGGGGGTATATCGGGTTGAGCCAGCAAGCTCTGGAGGGTATTTGGGTTCTGAAAAATGTAACTCCATAGGACCAGTAAATGAGAGCAGAAACAATAGAGGGAATCTGCACACTGTTCCCTTCCACTGTTTTGTTTCATTACCTTTTTTATATTTGAATCATTCTCACTGAAACATTCTATATTTTCAAATTAACATACTATCACACTCAAATCTGCAGCTCTATAAACCTTTAAACTGAGGTTTTCACTTGAAACAACGTGCCGTTTTATATTTGCAGTGGGGTCAGAAAACCTTGCTCGTCATTCTGTTCCAAAAACCTGTCTAAGCAAGCAGAAGAAACATGTAGATGTGGTAGAGCATGAGTGTCCAACTCAGTTTTCCTGAAGGATCAGGTTGTTTAATGTAAACAATGCTGGGGGCAAAGGCATGGAACACTGGCTTTATTTCTCCCTCTACAGTGCATAATATCATTAAAAGATTCAAGGAATCTGGAGGAATTTCAGGACCTAAAGGGCAAGGGTGCAAGTACTTGTGATCTCTGATCCTGCAGATGGCACTGCATCAATAGCTGATATAACAAGGGTGGCAAGGGATTACTTTGGCAAACCTTTGTCAAGCACTACAATATGGAATTACAGTCACAAATGCCACTTAAATCATTACTTTGCAAAAAGAAGCCTTATGTTAACCATGTCCAGAAGTGGTTTCAACTTCTCTGGGCTTGGAGGCATCTAGGATTGATCATCACACAGTGCTAATGTGTATTGTAGTCAGATGAATCAGTATTCCAGATCTTTTTTTGGAAGACATGGACGGTGTGTGCATTGGCCCAAAGATGAAAAGAACCATCCAGACTATTATCACAACAAGTTCAAAAGGCAGGGTCTGCACTGGTTTGGGTCAGTGCCCTTGGCAAAGGTCCTTTACACTTCTGTGAGCATTAATGCACAAAAGTACACTGAGATTTTAGAGCAACATATGCTGCCTTCAAGATGACATCTTTCGCAGGAAAGTCCTTGCATTTTTCAACAAGACCATGCAAACAAGCCGAATCAAAAAGGGTTAGGACTGAAATATGTAAATCCCTTCCAATATTTCTTTGAGGAACACTATATTTTTAAAGATTTTAATCATTTTCTCACTTATTTGTTGACAAACTAGAGATCCTAGACAAACTAGAGCCCTTCTGTACACCTAAGAGACTCAGCTTTTCATGGATACTGCTTTTGAATCAAATCATGATTATAACCACCTGTTTGAAATCACATCATTATTTTGTTTTTTTACCTCATTACTAGCCGTAAATTGCCATAAACCCAACTTGTTTTTTAAATGTGTTGCCAGACAGAACATAAATCTTGGATTCCATACCATGGACTCATACTGTCTGCAATGAAATACAAGTCAAAGGAAATGTAAGAAACACAGTGGGGTTTTATAAAGTCTGATTTGGGCTTGTAGTAACAACACCCACTTTTTCATTGTTCATTGTTGGTGTACTGCCAGTTACCAGGCTGACGGTGCGAATCCAGCCCATATCTGGGCAGTAATGGCCTGGGGCATGTGTTAGTACCTGTGATAGCCACCTGGCACAAGAGGAGCTACAGGTGGCATTTTGTTGTCTTTTTAATACAAGCAAGTTACATCCTCAACTGTAGACATTGATATACAGGTCATTTTAGAACCGGTCAGGGTCGGTTCTGTCCAGGCTGTATCTTTGACACTCCTGTGTACTGGTTTGAATATTTTATTTCATTTAATATTTTGTTTATTATTACAGTTGAGACTTAGTGTTGTGACAGGTGGTTTTTAGAGTGGTTGACAAGCCCTGTATAGGTTGTATAGGAAGAAATCGATCTAGATCTATGCTTATTAAGTGTAATGAAATATGGACTCTCAACTGTAAATCATGGTAGTGGGTTATGAATGCTTCACAGCTAAGGGAGTTTTTTCCTTTTGATGAAATGCTAGTTTTCATGCTCATTGCATGCTTGACTTACTAACAGAGTACCTTCATCTTTACTGTCCATCTTGATTCGCCTTGGCAGTGTAAGCTGTCATACTGCTTTTCAAGTACGGGGGAATTGAGAGGGAGGAAGAAATTGAGGTCATGAAGTTGGCACCACACATCTTGAGTCCTATTGAGAATCTCTGGAATTAAACTAGGAAATTCAGGCATGTGTTTCAAACAGTCCATATGCCATGGTACTGTAAAACATGCCTTTTAATTCCCATCACACACACCGTAACACTCCTGAAAAAGGTATGCAAACTGAAATGAAACCTACCAGAGGAAAAACGTGAACGCCTTTTCAAAGCAAACAATCAAGAGGTGTTGTTTCCGGAAACAAGTCTGGCAGCAGTACAAAAAGAGCTGAATGTTCTTATTATCCAATAGGTCGGCATGATTCACTCCAAACCAATCCCACAGACCCACAGCTGCTTTGTTTTACCACATGGCTGAATGTGATTCCTGATTTATGCTCAGCCAAGCCACAGTGGTGCAGGAATCCCTGTTTGTGGATACAGGCCCTTTGGCTGTCAAATGGTGCATTACACACATTTAACATTTTTGTAACTGCTTTTTGATCGAGGGGACCATGCATCACTAGCCAGAATCCATGCACTGTTCAAGGCAGAGAGCATAATGTGTCCCACTTTTTGAGTTTTCAAGATTGAATGTGGAGTTGTGGAAAAATACATCAGTTGGTCTTGTTTTGTTCAGGCGTGGTATAAACAGTATTTAAACATGTCTGCCAGTTGACTCATTTCTGCCACTATTTCAGAGCGAGTGGAAATGTATCTGTCCCTGAGCCTGAAGAAAATCAGAATACAATGGAACAGAGTTGATTAAATACACAGCACATGAACGCCAGCGACTCGTGATCAAATGGTTACCCTGTGACAACATAAACTCACTTGATTGGATTTGAAATGTACTGGACTTTGTCCAAGTTGGGAGTGTACTAGCAAATGTATGTCCTTAATTAAAATATACGCTTAAAATGTATTCAAATAAAATAAAATGATAGTCAATTTGAATCATGTTATATACGATTGAATTATACATTTACATTTACAGCATTTAGCAGACGCCCTTATCCAGAGCGACTTACAATTACAATCTTACAATCCAAGCAATTGTGGGTTAAGGGCCTTGCTCAAGGACCCAACAGTGGCAGCTTGGCAGAGGTGGGATTTGAACCCTGGACCTTCTGCTCCAGAGTCCAGTACCTTAACCACTAGGCTACCACAGTCCCGTTATACAATTATTCAATGGAATGCTCTTAATACACTTGTTTTATAGTTGTTTACACTACATTTATTCTAATTTTGAAAGTGTGTTTAAAAGCAATTATTAATAAATGCACATGAAGCACAACCTAATAAAAGTCGACTTAACATGCAATACAAAAGTTGCATTAAAATATATTTTTAGCTGTGCAAAGGTTTCAGGTGCCAAACTGTTACTGTATTTGTGATCGTCAGTGGGAAACAACATATTTTAGGTTTGCTTGCAAAAATAAGCTAAAACCAAACCCAATCACTTTTGGCTATAACCACCCTTAGGTTTTAAAACAGCATCAGTTTTCTTGGGTACACTGGCATGCAGCTTTTGATGGTACTGAGCTGTTGTGTGTTTTGAAGAACCTGCCACATTTCTTCTGAAGACATTGGCTGCTCACTTACTTCAGTCTCTTCATGTAATTCCAGACTGACTCAATGATGTTGTGGTCACGGCTCTGTAGGACTCCTTGTTCTTCTTTTTGCTGGAGATAGTTCTTTATGACTTTGGATGTGTGTTTGGGACCATTGTCATGCTGGAGAATGAATGATGGAACTGTTTGTTGGATATGAATCTGCCTGTACTTCAAAGAAGTTATGGGGCCAATCATTTTGACTGCTCGCTGATGCAGGGTAATCACCTTGTATCTTGTTGCTGTACTCAATTGCTATGATTTAAGTTTTTAAGGTTAAACTGCTACAGTCTGTCACAGTTTTGCCTTTTTAGGATGGCTGCGCCTCAGCGAGCTTTATTACATCTACACAGATGCTTCTGTTTCAGTTAATTAGGTTAGATTAATCTGCACATAATGCCATTGATCAGTAGTTGTTGTTAGAATTGTTTAAGCAAGCACTGCGCTCTATGCCCACAATATCCTGTTTTTTTTTCTGTGCACCATACTTACTTTTTAATAGTACATTAAAACACTAATCCCCAATATATTTTACTTTAGTTTTTAAGTATCTTAATGAAGAAAATGAATCGATTATATACAACCCCAAATCAGAAAAATTTGGGACAGTATAGAAAATCATTTCATTGCATGTGGTATGATCCCAAGATATTTCATGTTTTGTCCGTTCACCTTCATTTCATTCAATAAACATCTGTTCCTGCATTTCAAGCTTGAGACACACAAAACAGTATCAGCTTTAAGGTTATTAATCATTGGTGCAGCAGCATGCAGATTGAGGTGTATTGAGGTGCTAGATACTTTACCCACAAGCCCTCAGGTTCTTCATTCAGGCTTGCCTGGAGGCATATGATGAAGTAAAAGAGACTGTGCTCATTTCTTACTTTCCTCTTTTTGTGCTTCATTAAGTCGAAAATCAATTTCCAACTAACGTTTTTTTGTTTCTCTGTGGAAGGATTTTAAATGTGTGCCCCACTTGGCATGCAAAATAAGAAAAGGAGATGTTTTTACTTCTTTTCACATCACAGCCATTTTCTTTAAGTCCTCACCATTCTGATTTCAACAGGCAGCTCTTCTGGAACGTGCTCGGTTTGTTGTGGCAGTCTTTTCAACTTCTGGCGGGATCTGATGACAGATTATTTAAACTCTACATTGCTCTCACCACTGTGAGATCTTCAGTGAGTGATTCCTCAGCCCAGCTCAGGGAATTTTCTGTGTAAGACGCTTCAGTCAGTGCTGTTATCAGATCCCTTCCTGTTCTGTGGAGACTCCCAAGTCTCTCATCACCACTCGGGCACAATCAACCACTCGCAATAGACGGCAAGATTAATGAATGCACACATGATGGCTGATTTACGACATCTAAGATTAAGCAGCTGTTTATGCTGTCAGAGGAGTCCCGCATCCCTCTCCTGCTGAAAAGTCAACCTGAGATTTATAACCTTGTAAAGGCGTCAGATTGATCTGAGCTGCCGTGAGGTTCCTCCCATCAGAAACAGGACAAGTTGGCTGGAGTGGACTTTTGATTGACAGGTTTGCCGGAGTGCCTGCTCTCAGTCACCATTATGGCCTCAGACAAGCAATCATAATAGTCAGCATTCAGTGTGCTTCTAGTACCATCAATGCCAAAATCAAACTTTAAGAGGGAGAAGAGAAAGAGAAAGAAGAATGTGTCTTGGTTTTCTTTTCCTCAGGGCACACTCAGATGTTGGAGCAAATTTTGCAATCAACCTGTGAAAATTTTGGAAAAATGGTGCATGAGTGAAGTGAATCTTTATGGATGGGTTTATGGGTGAGATGGACAACACATCACACACCTCTGAAAGAAACTGGCACTGTGCAGGAAAAGCACTGCATTTGCAATAGAAGATTGTGGAGTCCATGCCTATTGTGGCGGGAGAAGAATACCAACAGCCCCCCATAAGTTTTATTCTGCTGATCCCAAGTTTGCAGAAGAAGGGTTTATTTGACTGTTTCCTGTTACAGGAAAGCGTCGTTTAACACCATCCAATCAACATGCATTCACTTTAAAGACCGAGGGCTTAACAAAACTTAAAAGGTCAAAGAAAAATCTGTCTTTTAACTCCTGACGTTACAGCCAGTCAGTGCTGCGCATCCATGAGCAGAGGCAGGAGTTAAAGAGCAGAGTTCCATCATTCATGTGTGGGATTAAATAACTCCCTTACCGGTTGTGTGCTTGCTTGCTTGTTACCCCACGATTCAAGTCAAGTCAGATTTATTTCTATAGAAATTCTTACAAAGGAGCATTGTCTCAAAACAGCTATACAGTTATATCTTCTTTTTTTTCTTCTTCAACATAAGGCCAATCCCAAATTGAGCAAGTCTAGGGTAACAGTGGGAAGGAACCCTAATCTTTATAAGGAAGAAACCTTGGCAAGACCAAGACTCAAAAAGGGACCCAACCTCCTTGGGCAGCTTAGGTGATGTACAGTGGGGCAAAAAGGTAGTCAGTCACTGATTGTGCAAGTTCTCCTACTTAGAAAGATGAGAGAGGTCTGTAATTTTCATCATAGGTACACTTCAACTATGAGAGACAAAATGAGAAAAAAAATCCAGGAAATCACATTGTAGGATTTTTCAAGAATTTAATTGTAAATTTATGGGTGGAAAATAAGTATTTGGTCAATAGCAAAAGTTCAGCTCAATACTTTGTAACATAACCTTTGTTGACAATGACAGAGGTCAAACATTTCCTATAAGTCTTCACCAGGTTTGCACACACTGTAGCTGGTATTTTGGCCCATTCCTCCATGCAGATCTCCTCTAGAGCAGTGATGTTTTGGGGCAACACGGACTTTCAACTACCTCCACAAATTTCTATGGGGTTGAGGTCTGGAGACTGGCTAGGCCACTCCAGGTCCTTCAAAATACTTTTTACGGAGCCACTGCTTCGTTGCCCGAGCGGTAACCGCGGTTTTGGGGATCATTGTCATGCTTGTTAGACCCAGCCACGGTTCCATCTTCAATGTTTTCACTGATGGAAGGAGGTTTTGGCTTAAAATCTCACGATTACATGGCCCCATTCATTCTTCCCGTAACACGGATCAGCCGTCCTGTCCCCTTTGCAGAAACCCAGCCCCAAAGCATGATGTTTCCACCCCCATGCTTCACAGTGGTAGGTATGGTGTTTTTGAGATTGCAACTCAGTATTCTTCTTCCTCCAAACACGACGAGTTGAGTTTTTACCAAAATGTTCTGATATTATACCACATGATATTCTCCCAATCCTCTTCTGGATCATCCATATGCTCTCTGGAAAATGTCAGGTGGGCCTGGACATGTACTGGCTTAAGCAGGGGGACACGCCTGGCACTGCAGCATCTGAGTCCCTCTCGGCGTAGTGTGTTACTGATGGTAGCCTTTGTTACTTTGGTCCCAGCTCTCTGCAGGTCATTCATCAGGTCCCTCCATGTAGTTCTAGGATTTTTGCTCACCGTTCAATGGTCTTTTATCCATTTTCTTACAGTTGCTCCCACAGTTGATTTATTCACACCAACCTGCTTGCCTATTGTAGATTCACTCTTCCCAGTCTGCTGCAGGTCTACAATTTTCTTCCTGGTGTCCTTCGACAGCTCTTTGGTCTTGGCCATGGTTGAGTTTGGAGTCTGACTGTTTGAGGCTGTGGACAGGTGTCTTTTTTTTTTTACAGATAACGAGGTCAAACAGCTGCCATTAATACAGGTAACGAGCGGAGGACAGAAGAGCTTCTTAAAGAAATTAAAGGTCTGTGAGAACCAGAAATCTTGCTTGTTTGTGGGTGACGACATACTTATTTTCCACCATTATTTACAAATAAATTCTTTAAAAATCCTACAATGTGATTTCCTGGATTTTTGTCTCTCATTTTGTCTCATAGTTGAAGTGTACCTATGATGAAAATTACAGACCTCTCTCATCTTTCTGCGTAGGAGAACTTGCAAAATCAGTAGCTGACCAAATACTTTTTTTTTCTTCTTCTTCTTCTTCACTGTATAAGTGATCATTGGCTCATTGCTAATAAAAAATAATTTTATAGAATATTGTAGGTTTATTCATACAGCCTACATGTAATTCCATTTGTCAAACTATTTTTTTAGGACACGAAACGCCATTGTGGACTTTTGAAAATAAAAGGTGTCGATATGAAAGCTCTCTGTTCAGTAAAACATTGATTTCCGATCGGTATATCGATTTTCACATCTGAATAGTTTTTCTTTGCTTTTTCTGAGACATTTTGGAGGATTTTTGCTGTGTTCTTCAGTTCAAAGGTTTAATTATATGGTCGTCATTTTTTTGTGGGTGTGGATTATGGTAATTGTATGTTAACTTAACAAGTCCAATTGTGCTCCCAATTTGCGAACGATTGGCATTCATTAACATACGCTTATTCTAATAATACATTTGGTGTTTATGCAGCATTTGTGATCTGGCGGAGAGTTTCTGGGAAGGTTTATGCGTAATTTACTCGCAGTTTGCTTGTCTTTTTATGAAGGTTTTATGAGTGATGCCCTATGTGACTATGGTAATGTCCAGTCAATGACCAAATTTGATCAGTGACCTGTTTCACAGAAAATAATATGATCGTTAAACGGTGTGTCTGTACAGTGATGATGCTTGAAAGTTTGTGAACCCTTTAGAATTTTCTGTATTATTACATAAATATGACCTAAAACATCATCAGATTTTTAGACAATCCCCAAAAGTAGATAAAGAGAACCCAGTTAAACAAATGAGACACAAATATTAGATGATTTTCCTCAATAAATAAATGACCAAGTATAATAGTTTTGTCTCATTTGTTTAACTACAGTTTCTTATCTACTTTTAGTACTTGTGTGAAAATCTGATGATGTTTTAGGTCATATTTATGCAGAAATATAGAAAATTCTAAAGGGTTCACAAACTTTGAAGCGCCACTGTATGTAAACTGATTCACATTCAGTTGTTGAGTCTGGCTGATCTTCTGTGTTGTTCCTAATACTGTCTATCAATGCATTTTTGACTTTTGTCAAACCAGTGTCGGTCATTTCAATCACTTGTGTTTTCCGCTGTATCTTTGACACATTTACGTATCATCTGCATGCAGTTTTCTTGTGAAAATACTCATTATATTTACAGTAGCCTAAAATGTGTTTGTTTAACAACACATACCTGTATTAAGAAGCAGTCAGTAGTGTGTTTTCCCCATATTTTCTTCGTTTTTTGATTTGTTACCACGTGAAACATGAGCACATCCATGCGAGTCTTGAGAAACTGCAGCAAAAACCTCCTGTCTGCCATGTCCTACCTTGACTGTGTATATTTTTGTGTCTGAGTCTCAGCTAATGATATGGTTTGCTTTGACTGACAGATTTTGTATCTGTTTCACTGTAACTTTGGTTTTAAAAGTTAGTCCTGTTTTCCTCTGGATTTTCTCTGGTTTGAATATATGCTCACCCAAGAACAGGAAGAGACCTGAGGGGTGCTTACACACTGTGCTATTTATTTCAGCATGGCTTTAACAGGCAGGTGCCAAGGCTTCAGACTGCACTTCATTTCTTTCTCACTGCTTGTCTTTGTCCATTATTCAGTCTGTTGGTGTAGCCTCAGCATGTGATTCCATTGTGCAAGTTCACCCAACTGATAAGGTGAGCTTTGTTTATCGTGTGATTAAGCAAGATCTGTCTTATCCATGCCATGTCGACTTGCCTTGCATTCTGTATTGGTTTTTGTAATTAATTAATTGGATAAGTTGGGTTCAGACGGGGAATCTGTAGGAGGTCGACTTCAGGGTGTTAAGCAGGCCCTTTCATTCTGAAAAAAGAGAAATGGCACATTGTCTGACCTCTGGTGGCAAGCCAAGTGTTGCTCTCTCAGGACAGAAGCTTCTCTGCAGTAGTGTTTAACAGGATTGCCAATGGTGTCGCTCCCAGGGGCCATGCCGGTCAGACCTTTGCTAAAGTGCTCAGTCTGCCCAGAGTCAGTTAGTGTTAAATAGTAGGATACTAGGAAACTATGGGATAATGAGCTTCTGCTTCTACCTGTGTTAAAGGGCAAACAAAAGTATAAAAGACTTCAGGAGCAGTCTGGAAAAGTAAGCTGAATAAGTCTCAAGTGTAGGCGCTTCGAGTCTGCTTCTTTTGCTAGGAAATTGGCTACAGATGGGCGTCTGAATAAAAAGATCCGTGGAGGCCATGTTATTGTTTTGTGGGGAAATGTTTTTCCTGTGCGAGTCTGCATTAGATGTTTTGCTCAAAAGCGTGTTCAGCTTGCAGAGGTAGCGAATGATTCACAGGAGACAGCTGGCAAAGAAGAAAAGTTGCAGGCTTGTTCAGCAAATATTAGAAGGACAGGGTCTTTTTTCCTTGAAAATGTTCAAAGCTCAATGTTTAGAAGTTGTCTGAACAGATTGGAAATGCTTTCTGCTCAAGGAACTTGTATTTAGATTACGCCAAAAAGTCCAAGCATTTTATTACATAAAGCTTGATTGATGTTCGGTTCTTTTTATGAGTTTCAAAGTATTTGCCCCTCTAGTGATTAGCACCAAGCATTTTAAGATGCAGATGTTCAGCTTTTTGGAAATTGTCAGACGCAGTGTATGTTTTAAATGAGCACTCACTCAACCAATCCCATTTTAGAAGGTCTGTTTTTTATACATAGAGAGCAGTACACATGCAGCATTCCTGAATGGTCTGCAGTAATTTCTGTTGTTTGTTTGGAGGCGGAAATATTCAACTACCATTAATGGTAGGGTTTCTGGACCAGAGTTTTGGGAAACGTTGACACTGTTCGTCCAAACGTTTGTGGACACCACTTGTTCTTTGTTATTTCAGCCACACTCATTGCTAACAGGTTCATATGAAGCATACTAATCAACAATGGCAACAGAATGGGTTATACTGAAAACCTTAGCTGCTGTCAGTATGGCATTTTAATAATGTGCCACCTCCCCAACAAGTCAGTTCAATAACTTTCTGTCTTGTTCTCCTAAACAACATCCATAATGGAATGGTTTGCCAACTTTGATGGAGAACTTGGCAGACTTGCACTGAAACTTGACTTTTACTCCATCGGATACCTCTGAGATTAATTGGAACAGTAACTGAGAGTCAGCGCTTATTGTCCAACATCAGTGCCTGACCACAAAGTGATGTTCTACATTCTGCTGGAAATCATTCTCACAAGAGTGCAAGCTGTTGTAGCAGAGAAGGTTAGAGTAATGCTCTAGAGTAATACTATGCCATTCGTAGAGATGCACTGAATGCAGTTTTGTTGGCCCCTTTTTGTTTGTTTGTTTGTGTTTTTTTTTGTTTTTTTTTTTAAAGTATATGATTGGCCTATTCTGCTTTTCTTTCTGTCTATATTATACATGACAGCATACAGAAATATATTTGTCTAACTTTTCTTTTCATGGAATCTAAAGAAAGACAGCACTGGCTGCCAGCTTTAGTTTCAACCTCTTTGCCTTTTTTAGCTCTGTCAAATTCTGCATATTCCGTTTCCATTGCAAGCCGCACTCTGTGAAGAGTGTCTATGCTGAAGACACGGCTGTGTCCGAAATAGATCCCTACTCCGTCATTAGTAATGCACTATATAGAGAGAGACTATTTGTTTGACTAAGTAGCACTCAAAACACAGCTGAAATCTAACACTTTCTCATCATGAACATACAGTCTCATAAACAAACTGGCAAGTGGCTGAGCCGTATTTAAAGCTTCTTACACATTAAAAATTACAAAAAATTTAGTAAAAGCACTGTGCTTTTCATGTTGCTGTGTTTGTGATACTGTTGCCGTCATGTGCTGCACAAATGTAAATGTGACTGGAGCAGAATCGGTTATATGACACTGCCAGTCATCGGTTATGGCGTATCGTGCTGAAAACAATACCCATGTTTTGGGATGTACCTTTACATTTGTCATTTATCAGACGTTCTTATGCCAATAGTGACAGCTTGGCATGGGTGAGATCTGAACCCTGAACTTTCTGGTCCGTAGTCCTCTACCTTAATCACTAGTCTACCACAGTCCCATGTAGTTTTTTTCAAAATTAGGAAAAAAAATCTAGGAAATCATATTGTAGGATTTTTAAAGAATTTAATTGTAAATTATGGTGGAAAATAAGTATTTGGTCAATAACAAAAGTTCAATTAAATACTTTGTAACAACACCTTTGTTGGAAATGACAGAGGTCAAGCGTTTCCTGTAAGTCTTCACCAGGTTTGCACACACTGTAGCTGGTATTTTGGCCCATTCCTCCATGCAGATCTCCTCTAGAGCAGTGATGTTTTGGGGCACAACAGACTTTCAACTCCCTCCACAAATTGTCTATGGGGTTGAGGTCTGGAGACTGGCTAGGCCACTCCAGGACCTTGAAATGCTTTTTATGGACCCACTCTTCGTTGGCCGAGCAGTGTGTTTGGGATCATTGTCATGCTGGGAGACCCAGCCACGTTCCATCTTCAATGCTCTCACTGATGGAAGGAGGTTTTGGCTTAAAGTCTCACCATACATGGCCCCGTTCATTCTTACCTTAACGCGGATCAGTCGTCCTGTCCCCTTTACATAAAACAGTCCCAAAGCATGATGTTTCCACCCCCATGCTTCACAGTAGGTATGGTGTTCTAGGGATGCAACTCAGCATCCTTTTTCCTCCAGTTGAGTTTTTCCCAAAAAGTTTTATTTTGGTTTCATCTGACCACAGGATATTCTCCTAATCCTCTTCTGGATCATTCATATGCTCTCTGGCAAACTTCAGACGGGCCTGGACATGTACTGGCTTAAGCAGGGGGACCACGCCTGGCACTGCAGGATCTGAGTCCCTCTTGGCCGTAGTGTGTACTGATGGTAAGCTTTGTTACTTTTGGTCCAGGCTCTCTGCAGGTCATTCATCAGGTCCCTACATGTAGTTCTGGGATTTTTGCTCACCGTTCTCATGATCATTTTTGACCCACAGGATGAGATCTTGCATGGGGCCCCAGATCGAGATATCAATGGTCTTGTATGGCTTCCATTTTCTTACAATTGCTCCCACAGTTGATTTATTCACACCAACCTGCTTGCCTATTGTAGATTCACTCTTCCCAGCCTGGTGCAGGTCTACAATTTTCTTCCTGGTGTCCTTCGACAGCTCTTTGGTCTTGGCCATGGTTGAGTTTGGAGTCTGACTGTTTGAGGCTGTGGACAGGTGTCTTTTATACAGATAACAAGGTCAAACAGGTGCCATTAATACAGGTAACGAGTGAAGGTAACAGAAGAGCTTTTTAAAGAAGTTGTTACAGGTCTGTGAGATCCAGAAATCTTGCTTGTTTGTGGGTGACCAAATACTTATTCCACCATTATTTACAATTAAATTCTTTAAAAATCCTACAATGGCATTTCCTGGAGTTTTTTTCTCATTTTGTCTCTCATAGTTGAAGTGTACCTATGATGAAAATTACAGACCTCTCTCATCTTTCTAAGTAGGAGAACTTGCACAATCAGTGGTTGACTAAATATTTTTTTGCCCCACTGTACCTGGTATATCTTAGATGCAGTGCTTCAGAATGAATTACATGCCCTAGGCTGAGCCTTGTAATGCATAATGTGAATGATAGTGTAAGCTTGTTTTCGTTACGTGAGATCATATGATAGGTCATATTTTTATTTGCAGCAGGTTATTACTTAAAGCAAGTGGTTATTTTGTAACTTTAGGTTTTTATTACGTTTGCGTTAATTGTAATAAGGATACAGCTGAAATGACATATTAAACATGTGTAGTAGGGGTGTAACAGTACACAGAGTTGCGGTTCGGGTCACAAAACAGTGGACATCATGGTTTATTATGAGTTTAATACAGCAGCAAGAAGAAAGGCAAAATGCTTAAGGCTAGACTTCCTTTCATTATTTTGAGCAGACAGCAGTGCAAGTTACAGTTTGTTCTACCTAATGTCATACTGTATAGCCTCCTCGTAGTAACTGGTACAGCCTGTAGTGTATTAAGCAATGAAATGTAGATCATGTTTTATTTAGGGCTGATTAAAAAAATCTGGGTGATGTCATCACCCATTCCCTACAACCACCAAACAACGCTGTCCTCGCCGGATTCATCACTCGCGCTCCTTTGCTGTCTTCACTAAGAAATCACTGAAACTTCCCACACAGTTGATTTTGAAAGAATCAGACAGGTCTTCTAGCTGCTGTGTGTCATTTTCACTCGCCATAGTGTGACTGACTCAGCTTGAGCTGAGCTTAGCATGGCATGTTGCTAAATTGCTAATGGCTTAAAGTGGGGTCCGGGTGAAGCTGAAGCTTGTGATATTTGGTTTTGTGTTATGTTCTTCAGCGGAATATGCATTCCGCTGTACCCCACGGCGATTCTCTTTTCTGCCAGCAGGTGTCACAAGGGTTCGCTTGTACTAGTTTTCCGTCATTCAGACACGAATTTTCCAGATACATACAGGAACTCCCCAATTTTCCATGGGGTTACGTTCCGACAAAATTAATTGTCAGTTGAATTAAACCAAGAGGTTAAAATGTAGTGCATATATCATAGCATAGCGTACACTAAACGTGCCTAAAACGCAACCGTGACCATGACTTTTCCTCACTACATTTCCCAGCGTTCAGCACTCCTGCCATGTGACCACCTATGTCACACACTGCCGAGCGCTGGAGAGTATTGTAGTAATAAACTACTGAATATCTCATGTAAGTTATTGAATAATGTGTTGAAAGGGCTGTTGTAGGGCTCTCACAATTATTATGTAATCGTCTAATTGAAATGATCGCAGATATGTAGAACTACAGAACTACTGCAGAATGTGAAGTGGCCGTACTGGGTTGAGGCAACTAAGTTTGAATAAAAGACAGCAGTAAATGCATTCATTTAGGCATAATGGGGTTAACGAGAACAAAAAGGTTTGAACTTCTAACTTGGTGCTGTAACGTTTAGAGGGCAGCTATGTAGGTTTATTCTTACAGTAATGAGTCATGTTGGTGTATTTGTTAGCTGTGTACTTAATTCTGTATTTTTGGCATGCATGCCAACAGAATGAGAATCTGTACATACATAAAGCCTAACTCTAGTTATTGTGTTTTTGCGGAGAATCAATTATACAGTGGTTTATGTGTAACATAACCGTGTTGGCAAAAATCCAACACATATGGTTTTTGTTTTTTTACACGTACTGTTATAGCCAGTGTTTAGCGTTTGGTACAGACTTGTAAATCTTTTTAGTGGGTTCAGAGCTGATTAGGTCTTTTTTTTAAAGGTGGTTTGTGGTGTGTTTAATGCTCATATGTGTTTCATTTGTACATCTAAAGGTGTATAATGAAGAGGTCTGGACATTTTAGCCTGAACTAGATACAGTCAGTGCTGCATGTTCAATTTCCTTCCCCTGACGTCAAGGTCTCTGCAGTTTTCAGACCGTCTCCGGTGTACTTTTGTCATGATGTGCTACATTTTTTTCTCCCCCTCTCTCTTTCTCTTTCAATGCTGAAAGCCTGGGCTCCTCGTTTAATTATGGTGAGCCACAGCAGTGCCGTTGCATACGACATAACCCCCAACCAAAAAGGGAGCTTTTGCTTTGCACCATGATCACACATTCTGTTACCACAGAAGGAGACTGACTGACTGAAAGGGAGAGAGAGTGGGGGAGAACGTACAAGCCTCTGCAGTGCTAACTCAATAATGACTTCCCACGGGGGGAAAGAGAATACTATGAGCGTTTGAAGTGCCGCTACTTCCATGGGACTTCCTGCAGCCACATCGCTCCAGGAACTTCCTTGTTGGTTTTTATGAACCTACATACTCTAGGATCTAGGGTTGCTTTCAGGTGCGTTATGGGATCACATTGCTCTAACGATCTTCTGGTTCATGTGATGCTCATAGCTTGAGGTTACGTTGAAAGAGCAGCTTAGGAGAAAAAGATGGCGAGTAATCAGCTTTGCCTTGAAGGACATTATTCATTTGACTTTTATTAGCATTGAGGAATATGATACTGGTTCAGTATCCCTGTAAGGGATGGTGAAGTATTTCTAGAGGCCATGCTTCAGTTCTTGCTGTCAACTTGTGGAGTTCTCTGTAAATTATATTACCTTCAGTGACCTTTCTGCTTTTGCTCTGTTTCGGGGACGCTTGTGGTCAACAGATACGTTTTTTTCAGCAGTCTATACTGGAAAACTATTTAGCTTAGATGTGTGCTATATGTATCGTCTATGATCATATCTCAATTGTTGTTTATTGATGCCCCAGCTGACATTATCGAGTATGTCACTCACTTAGCGAAAAGCAGTTAAAAAAACACGCCTTAAGAGTTCACATATTCACTGCGTCATGTAGCCAGGTGGCATAGACTACTGTGCATGCGCATTGTCGAAGCGCATCACTGAAGTTAAAAATGAGTGAACAAACTGCACCAGGAGGCGAAATACAGACACGACCAGCCTCACAGTCTACGTCGTTAGAGGAGGTTTGGCTTTGAAAAGATGGATGTTGCTGAATAGATGACAGTCTGCAAACTGTCAGAAATTGTTGCCATTAAAGTCAGCTCTACATCTGAACATTTTTCACCATCTGCGAACTAACCCCCATGCAGAATATGAAGACTATGACAAATTTCGGGAGTCAGCTCTCCACGAGGCGCTTAAACCAGTCAAGGTACCAGCACAAAACCACACCGGGCAAACCTTGGCGGAATCTTTCTGCCAAAAAGTGCCTTGTGACAAGAAAAGCAACAGATGGCAAATCGTTAAAAAAATGCTTCCACCATCTCGATAGATGCAATGCCAATTCAGGCGGTTGAGAACAATGGGTTCAACAGCTTATGGATACTTTAGACCGGTCTTTCTCAATCCTGGTCCTGGTGCCCCACCGCTCTGCACAATTTAGTGCTTCTTCTGTTTAAACACCCCCACTTTAACTCAATAAAGGGCTTGTTAATGAGCTGAGTAGTTTAGATCAGGTGTGTTGGGACCATGAAAACACGAAAACGTGCAGAGCGGTGGGGCGCCAGGACCAGGCGCCAGGACCAGGATTGAGAAACTCCGCTTTAGACTAAAGATAGACACTGGCAAACTATCCCATTTTATCCTTATTGACAAAATCCCATAAAATATTGAAATATCATTTTTTGGACCTCTAATTAGCTACACATTCTCATTATGTGTTCTCCACACGTGCATCACACTGCTACGCTTAACTGGTGTCTCATTTGGTGCCCTTGTCTGCTTCCATCCGTTGTAAACTCAAGCTTGTTGTTGGTCGACAACGCTGACAGATTCTGATTGAGCAATTTCCTCTTTCAATGACCACCCTCTTACTTGAGCTCTGCCTTCACAAGGCATTGAATTGGCAATTTTGGGATTGCATTGCTCCCACAGTAATAAATCTTCATCCCCATCCATTTTTAAGAGTCCCTTTCATGGATTTCCGGACGTGTTCTCATTCTGCTTCTTGAGATCACATCTGGCTCTGCGAGGCTATACTGCAAGAGCTCGCTCTTTCCTCTGCCGTACAAAAATACGCAGCACTTGAGGCTAAAGTGCTGTATACAGAGCCTCCTCCAGGGGCATTAGCTGAACTCTCCCACTCTCAATTGCTCGTTTTGCTCACCAGGCAGGAGATTATTAGCCCTGCTCACTAATAAGGAGGCATCGCTTCTCAGTAGTGGGTTAATTGACGCGCCAAGGACCGCACTGCCTCTCGTTTTCCCCCCAGTGAATAACCTGCGACCCCGAAACCACTCTGGCCGCTCCGATAATCACAGTGCCGACATAGACCGCTGGCTGTCTGGAGTGCTCAGTAGCAGCCACTTGAGTTTTGGCAGCGACCCGGACTCGTTCGCTGCATGAATAATGCATACTGCCGGGCCCCCCTGCATTAGGAGCTTTAGTGCATTGTAGCAGATTTTCTCTCTTGAAAGGAAGCTTTGTCGTGTTGCGCCGCGTAGCTCTTGTCCTTACCCGAACTTTTGTGCAGGCATGTACGGACCGAGTTGTATTTATTTAAAGCTGTACACTTGCACATGGCATTGTGTTGCATTTACAATTTTCACCAGTGTTTGCAGAGGAGCCAAAGTGTATCAAAAGTGTTTCTAGAGGAACAGTGTGTCATGGGTGTTTGCAGAGAAGCATGTGTCTATGCATGTGTATGCAAGCATGAGTTCAAGTGTGTGTGTGTGTGTGTGTGTGTGTGTGTGTGTGTGTGTGTGTTTGTCAGAGATAGAGGGAGAGAGAGTTATAGAGACAGAGAGGGAGAGAGAGGAGGGAGTCTTGCTCCTAAAATAATTACTCCACCAGAGAGCAGGACTGATAAGCATGCACTGAAGTGCTGCTACAGAGTTCTCACAACAGTAGCCATGGAGACAGCTGCTGTGTGAGTTGAATGCAAACCATGCCCATGTAGCGCCTGCACTACCCACATACAAAACTCTTAAATGTATCTGACAATCCATGCCTAGAAGCAAAATAACTTATCTTAGCACTGAAATGTCTCTATCTGATGCTTTAAGGATGTTGATAATGTTTCACTAGGACTGAGTGTTATGTCCGAATCCGATCAGCCAATCACATGGCGGCAACTCAATGCATTTAGATATATAGATATGGTCAAGACGACCTTCTGAAGTTCAACCTGAGCATCAGAATGGGCGAAAAAGTTGATTTAAGTGACTTGTTGGTGCTAGACGAACTGATCTGAGTATTTCAGAAAATCTACTGGGATTTTCACACAGCTATCTCTAGGGTTTACAGAGAATGGTAAGCAAAAGGGAAAATATCCAGTGAGCAGCAGTTACCTGGGTGAAAATGCCTTGTTGATGCCAGAGTTCAGCGTAGAATGGCGAGACTGGTTCAGGCTGATGGAACTCGTTACAACCGAGGTATGCGGAAGAGCATCTCTGAATGGACAACAAGCATGGGCTACAGCATCAGAAAACCACACCGGGTGCCACTCCTGTCAGCTAAGTACAGGCAACTCGGACAACAGTTCATACGGGCTCAATTTGGCCAATATAAGATTGGAAAATTGTTGCCTGGTCTGATGAGTCTCGATTTCTGCTGCGACATTTGGATAGTAGGGTCAGAATTTGGCATCAACAACATGAAAGCATGCCTGCCTTGTATAAATGAGTAAGCCTGCTGGTGGTGTCATGGAGTGGAGGATATTGTCTTGGCACACTTCAGGCTTATTAATACCAATTGAGCATCACTTAAACAACACAGCCTACCTGAGTATTATTGTTGACAGTGTCCATCCCTGTATGTTCACACTGTACCCATCTTTTCACAAAGCTCAAATCATCTCAAACTGGTTTCTTGAACATGACAAGGAGTTGACTGTACTCAAATGGAAGCCACAGGGCTAGATACACAACTGCACAAGAGGATGAGTTCTTTAGAGACAGTAGTTTGAGAAACAGGCACTTACAGCTCCTCAGCGGGCTGCATCTTATAAAGTGAATGTTTTGATCCTGTTTATCCTTATCAGGGGCACTGTATGGTTCAGGGGTTATCCTGGCTTTATTAGGTGCAGACGAAAGTGCTCCCTGGATTGGACACAGCCCACCGCAGGGCAAGCCCAGACTGATGTACGATAATCAGCCTCGTAGTCATCAACCTGTTTGTTAGATCCAATCCCTATACATTTACTCAAAGAAGTGATACCTAGTATTATAGAGCCACTGTTAGTTATTTTAAATTCATCCCTTACCTTTGGTTATGTGCCAAAATCCTTTAAGACTGCCGTTATCAAACCACTGATTAAAAAAGCCTATCTTGACCCTCATGTGATATATGTAATTATAAACCCATTTCAAATCTACCGTTTCTCTCCAAAATCTTCGAAAAAGCCGTCTAACAGCAGCTCTGCAGTTACCTTCAAAGGAATGAAATTTATGAAATATTTCAGTCTGGTTTCAGGCCCCATCATAGTACTGAAACAGCATTACTTAGGGTACTTAATGAGTTGTTTATGTCCTCAGATAAGGGATGTGTTTCTTTTCTTGTTCTGTTAGATTTAAGTGCAGCATTTGACACTATAGATCATGATGTTTTACTAAACAGACTTGAAAGATTGAGATTCTTAAAAACTACTTTTCAAATATTATCCCATACTTAGTAAAGTCATTTTATTTTATTTTATGAAGAGTTGCACTCTTCATAATGAAACATGCAGTTGGTCATGAAGCACTGACGATATCCTCGGTATCCTCAGAACAGCATATTGTCACAATAGCAAAATGTATCACAGTACGATAAGATGATATCATATTGCCCTCCCACGGAGCTCCTCCGAGGACTATTTTTTCCAGGGACTTTTTTGGTTTGCATTTGCACCGGCAGTAGGAACAATGAAGTGATGTAAGCCACATGAATTTCGTTTAGACTCAAAATCACATTGTACCTCCTCCGGCCCATATCGGCTCAGTAAAGCCTGGACTTCACTGGCAATCCATTTGTCTGTGTGTGTGTTTCTTTTTTTCAATTTTAAGTGAGAACATCTGTTGTTTATATGGCTACAGGTGTTTAAGTAGATTTAAGCATTTAAGCAGTTGTGTCACTACATCTGTGCCATTGTGCAAAAGTACCATTAGTGGGAGAGCCTTAATAACATTTGCATTTAAAGTAGTGTTTACTGTGTTGTCCAATCTCATCTGATCATCTTTGTTTTCCCTGTCAGGTCCAAGCACGTGGTAGCTCTGGCCAAGGCATTGCACAAATCTCTGCTGAGCAAAGATGACCTGGACCTGGAGCTGCAAGTTCTGGAGAGAGCTGCTGAACTTGTGGTAGAGGAGGAGCAAACGAAAGACCAGGAGGCGGAACTAAGGGAGCAAGAGAGCGAGGAAGAGTCCAGCACCAGTGAGGAAGAATCCAGCAGTAGCGAGGAGGAGACCAGCAGTAGCGAAGGGGAGGAGGAGGAGGAGAACGACAACAGCATTTCTCAGGTTGTAGAGCGGCAAGAAGTGGGAGGACAACCAAAAGAGCCAACAAATACTTCCGCACTTTCCCCAGAGCTCCAGCACAGAGGGAGTGTGACTGAGGATCCTGCAGACAGACCGGACGAGGAGAGGAGGATCGGAGAGGACGTACCTACGTTGAGCTGCACCGAGAGGGAAAGCACAGGACAGGGACTGAGAAAGACTGATGATTCCAAGGTAGCTTTGGACGGGGAGAAAATCACAACAGCAGCGATCAGCAAAGCTCTGCTAAAGACTCTGCATATTGTAGAAACTGAGGAGCTGGACAGTGATGATGAGGACAAACCCAATCAGTGAGTGATATGATAAGGAGCTTAGAAGATGTAACGCCATTATGGACATGTTAAATGGAATGTATTGTGTTTCTTTTGGGACATGTTTGCAAGATATTTGCTCTTATTGTTATTTAGTGTTCAATTAAACATTTCTAAAATATCTCTTTTGGTTCTATTTGATTTAATTCCTGTATTATGACCTACAGTGCTATGCAAAAGTCTTAGGCCAACATTAGCTTTGTTGTTTTAACAATGGTAATGACCATATATAATTATTTGTTAGTCTCTTTATTAAGGTACAAACAGAAATACAGGAGAAAGACTCCATTTTCAGAATAAAATGGCATCTACAGGTAAAAGTCAGTATATATTGTGACCTCCCTTGGCTCTAAGCACATCTTGAACTCTTTGCGGAAGCGGTCCTGATGTTTTCAGAAGTAATCCTCTCTCATATTATACCAGGCTTCTTCCAGGACTTCCCAGAGTTCTTCTTTAGATTTATTCTCTCTTTTATTTCTTTCTCTGTCCCGGTGAGCCCATACTGCCTCTATAATGTTCAGGTCTGAACTCTATCAGCTGTTTTTTGGAGATATGCTTGGGATCGTTATGATGCTGAAAAATAAAACCATTCCCAATCAGGCACTTTCCAATGGGGAATGGCATTATGAATTGTGCTATAGTTTTATATTCTCTGTTTTATTAAACTCTTCATGATGTTGCGTTTTCTCTAAAATATTAGTCTACATAATATTAAATTTTATTTTAATTATTGTATATTTTTAAAGTATGTTCTCTGTTAATATTTATTTAGCTTTTGTTTGTTTAAACTATTAGTTATTAATGATTCATTAATTAGATCACTTGGTTTAATTCTTGCATATATCATCTAAACCACCCAAGGAGGATTGGTCCTTTTTGGAGTCTTCCCAAGGTTTCCTTGCCACTGTCGCCCTAGGCTTGCTCAGTTTGGCTTTGAGCTTAGATAATAGAAGGAAATAGAAAATTGTAAAGCTGCTTTGAGACAATTCTCCATTGCAAAAAGCTCTACACTCTCAAACACTCATTCTTCCAGCTCTTCTCCTGCTCTTCTTCTCATATACTGTTGACGATTGAACCCAAAAATGTCAAACTTGGATTCATCACTCTGCGATACACTTTTCCATTGATCTTCATTCCAAGGTTTGTGAGCATTAGCCTTTTCTAACTCTAATGGTGGCCTCAAACTTTTGCACAGTACTGTAGTTATCCATATCACACCACAATGTTCTATAAATTGTGTCGAGAAAAGACCTGTAGACACTTTTGTTCCCATTTCCACAGCGCCGTGATGTGTGACAGTGCTCAGTGATCCTGTTTGATTTGAAACAAATTGAGCTCCTGTCAGCCCTTGATACTGACTAATGGAAGATTAGTGTGTTTTGGTTGTGCGCTGTCGTCTCCTTGGAAGTGAAACAGCAAGAGGTGCTTGTTGAACGATAAACGAGGGGAGTTGACATATCAGCAGGAAATGTCAACTCAGCCCTCTCCAGCTCTCTGGGGAAAGTGTCAAAAGCTGGGAGGGATTTCAGTTCTAGGCGAGCCAACACTGAAAATGTTACACAGCCAATAATTAAAGGATTTTTCCTCAAGCCTTTTTGCCCCCTCATGTTATCAGTCTGCATTTTATTGCTCCTCTTATGAGAGCTTACCTTCAGGTGCTTTCCCAGCTTTTTTCAAATATTTTGATGTACTTTGTCTCAAGCTGTTTAATCCCACTTTTCTGTGTAATTGTAAGCACCATTTTGACTCTGCCATGTTTTTGCACTTAATCCCTTCAGGGTAAATTCCTGAGGAAAAGTGCATCATGAAAAAGGCTAATCTCCAGGTGCTTCCCTAACTTTTTTATGCACTTTGCTTCCTGCTGCTGAATGTTAACATTTCATGATGGACTTAAGCGATTAGCGCGCTGGAGTTCAACAGCGTTCGTGTGAATGGTCTGGTGTAGATATGAGAGTGCTGTGGACACCTCATCAATGGTGGCTGGTGGATTTAAACATGGGCACTATATGGCCAAAAGTTTGTGGGCACCCAAAACTAAAATTAAAACTTAAAAAAATGTAAGCGTATATCAGCATGGCTTTCCACTACATTTTAGGAACATGACTATGAGATTGGCTTCTGAAGTTAGACATTAAGCCCTGGCTCACTTTTTTTCATTCCAGTGCGTTTTCAAGGTGTCTGATAAAGTTGAGGTCAAGGTTCTGTACAAGCCAGCCAAGTTCTCGATCAAAGCTGGCAAAGCAATTCTGTATGGACTTTGTTTATGGACAACAGAACATTGATGAACTGACTTCTTGAAGCAGAAACCTATAAATGTGTCATATTGAGAGTCACTGGGAAATCCTGTACAGCCCATTCTACAAGCACTGCTTATCTATGATCCAGCTTTGTATGCATTATATTATGAATGTGTTCCAAGTGAGTGTTTCTGAAATAGCAGAGCTCACTAATTAGAAGGAGTGTCCACAAACCTTTGTCTATATAGTGTATGTTCACACATGGTCGCTTCATTTTAATGGCTAGCCGTGGTGTAGCGATTATTATATCCCTCCATTGTAGCTACAGTTAGTTGCGTTGCCTAACACAAAGCCAGTTTATGACCTTTCAGATTTTTCTGAAGAGCATGATACTGTCTGCCAAGTTTAATAAATAGTATATTAATAGTATAGTAGACACTTGGGTAAACATTTCATTCATTATCAGATATTAATGAAACTGAAGGAAGGGAAGCTGGCCTTCCCATGTAGCCTTAGCAGTTGCCTGTGCAGTACACAATAGTGTTTGTCTTTCTCAGAGGTCAATACGGAAGCATTTGTCAGGCAGATAACACAGTCATCATTTCTGAGGGAGATAAGGATGAAGTGAGTACTACAGTACACTACAGGGTCAGTTCATATTCATCAGGCACTGACATCTTCTAGAGCTTAGCTTTGTTCAGAAAGTCTCACAGACCCTCTTTATCAGCTTGATAGCTAAGTACACATATTGATTTTGTGACATCATGTAACTGGTTATAATTAATGTATCCTTTACTTCAAAATATATCATTTTTTTTAATCCAAACATTTAGGCACATTTGTCTTCTGGTTGATTTTCAAATCAACAGTTACGTTAACCCAAACTCTGAATGGAGCAAACCTAAAAATGACACATTTCTACAGTGCACACATACAGAACTGTGCACAAGTCTTAGGGTAACATTAGATTTGTTGTTTTAGCAATGGTATAATGATCATATACACTGTCTGACCAATAAAGGAGGTCACCACCTAGATTTAACTAAGCAAATAGTTTAAAAAAATATCCTGCCATCAGGTAATTACTGCATTGGTGATTATGTTTCAGCTGGCAACAAGTTATTTACCCCTAACTGATGCAGTGAGTAGCTTCTTATTTGTTTCAACAACCATGTCGAAAGACACATCCTGTGGTCGTGGAAAATATGTTTCAGAAGGGCGAAATTGTGAGAGAGTGGTTCAGGGGAGCATGAGATATCTTTTTCACACATGGATTGGCCACCACAGAATCCAGACCTGAACCCCATTGAGAATCTTTGGGATGTGCTGGAGAAGACTTTGCGCAGTGCTCCAAATCTCCCAGGATCAATACAAGATCTTGGGGGAAATATTAATGCAGCTCTGGACAGAAATAAATGTTGTGACATTGCAGAAGCTTGTGGAAACGATGCTACTGCGAATGCGTGCCCTAATCAAAGCTAAAGGCATATATACAGTGGGGCAAAAAAGTTTAGTCAGCCACTGAATGTGCAAGTTCTCCGACTTAGAAAGATGAGAGAGGTCTGTAATTTTCATCATAGGTACACTTCAACTATGAGAAACAAAATCCAGGAAATCACATTGTAGGATTTTTAAAGAATTTAATTGTAAATTATGGTGGAAAATAAGTGTTTGGTCAATGAACTTGGTTTAACTCAATACGTTGTAACATAACCTTTGTTGGCAATGACAGAGGTCAAACGTTTCCTGTAAGTCTTCATCAGGTTGGCACACACTGTAGCTGGTATTTTGGCCCATTCCTCCATGCAGATCTCCTCTAGAGCAGGCTAGGCCACTCCAGGACCTTGAAATGCTTTTTACGGAGCCACTCCTTCATTGCCCGAGCGGTGTGTTTGGGATCATTGTCATGCTGGAAGACCCAGCCACGTTCCATCTTCAATGATCTCACTGATGGAAGGAGGTTTTGGCTTAAAGGTTTTGGCTTAAAATCCCACGATTACATGGCCTCGTTCATTTTTCCCTAAAACGGGATCAGTCGTCCTGTCCCCTTTGCAGAAAAAACAGCCCCCAAAGCATGATGTTTCCACCCCCCATGCTTCACAGTAGGTATGGGCGCAACTCAGAATTTCTCATGATCATTTTGACCCCACGGGATGAGATCTTGCGTGGAGCCCCAGATTGAGGGAGATTATCAATGGTCTTGTATGTCATTCTTCCCAGCCTGGTGCAGGTCTACAATTTTCTTCCTGGTGTCCTTCGACAGCTCTTTGGTCTTGGCCATGGTTGAGTTTGGAGTCTGACTGTTTGAGGCTGTGGACAGGTGTCTTTTATACAGATAACGAGGTCAAACAGGTGCCATTAATACAGGTAACGAGTGGAGGACAGAAGAGCTTCTTAAAGAAGTTGTTACAGGTCTGTGAGAGCCAGAAATTTTGCTTGTTTGTGGGTGACCAAATACTTATTTTCCTACAATGTGATGAAATATGATGAAAAATACAGACCTCTCTCAGAAATTGCACAATTTCACAATAAATATTTTTTCCCCCGATATATATATATATATATATATATATATATATATATAGAGAGAGAGAGAGAGAGAGAGAGAGAGAGAGAGAGAGAGAGAGAGAGAGATACTGAGATATATATATATATTGCTACATATCTGAAAATTAATGAAATATTTATGCAACTCTGGACAGAACTTCTGCATTGTCACATTTATTTCTGTCCAGAGTTGGATTAATTTTTCCCCAAGATCTTGTATGATGATGGAAGATTTGGAGCACTGTGCAAAGTCTTCTCCAGCACATCCCAAAGATTCTCAATGGGGTTCAGGTCTGGACTCTGTGGTGGCCAATCCATGTGTGAAAATGATATCTCATGCTCCCTGAACCACTCTCTCACAATTTGATCCTTCTGAAACAGATTAACACCCTTTCCATGACCACAGGATGTGTTTTTCGACATGGTTGTTTAACAAATGAGAAGCTACTCACTGTATCAGTTAGGGTTAAATAACTTTTGCCAGCTGAAACATAATCACCAATGCAGTAATTATCCAATGGGAGACTCTTTTTTTTAAATATTTAACTATTTGCTTCTAGTTAAATCCAGGTGGTGACTTTTTTTGGTTGACCGGGCAATGTATAATACATTGCCTATGATTGTGGACCCTAAAAATTCCATTGATCTTTGTTCCAATTTTTTCTAGGACATCTTAGCCTTTTCACCCTGTTACCCTTCCAAAAACGTGGTTTCATTTGGGGTCTGTTTGGGGCCCACCGATGATCGGGTGCAGGTATGGAGGCCTTGTGGTGAGTGCTTCAGTCCTGCCTTTGCTGTGGAGCGACATACTGCTCCAACTGCTGGTGTGATGGTGTGGGGAGCCATCACATATGACTAACAACTCAGCAATATCTGCTGGACATCTTGCAACCACGTCTTGTCTCACTTGGCAGTACTGTACTTGTATAGTTTTGAAAGTGAAAGTCACAAGATGAAGAAAACTTTGTGAATTAGTAAAAGAATAAAACGTTCATTTAAAATGTATTATTGTTCGTTGTATACATACAGCATTCTCCTATCTGTGACCCCCGAAATTTGGCAATGCCATGACATAGTGAGTGATAGGGAGTGAGATTGAAATAAGTACATTTAAATAAGCTTCATGACGAGCTGAAGAGGCATATGCCCTCATGCAAATTGCTGTCAAGGCGTGACAGGAGTAAAACAGAGCGTGCCTTCTCTGTGCTCACCTCTAACATGGCATGAATGGGTTTGAGCCCTCGATTTTTCTCTTCCTCCACCATAGCATAAGAGCTGGTGTTAATAGCTGGAAAGCCTCTGTGCTCTCTGTACTATTGTGTTAGAGAGATGGATGATATCATTAAACCACCTCCCCTGGGGAATAGCTGATCAGGCTCCCTGGCAGCACCTTGCGAGCCTAGTCTCATCGGTCTGACCACTAGCAAATGCTCCTCCTTCATCCTGCCACCCACAGTGCTCCAGTAGTCTCTACCCTCTGGGGCTGGCCATTGATTAAGTGACAGTGTGTTGCATTGGCTTTTTTCATCATAAAGAAGAGACCCCATTTCCCATTATGAAGGCAGTCTCTGGGAGCTGGCTCTAGATGCTGGCCCATGCCTTTCCATGCTACATTTTTTAATAGCTTTAACCTGCAGCTAGGGGAACATTTTAAATGTATTCAGCTGACAAAACTGGATTAATGTTGCCATGTGTGTTTTTTCCCTCCTTCCCTACAGCATCTGCTGAATGTGGTAATTACGACTGGTCCTGACACTTCGGTGTGAGGTCCTCATTAAACTCCAGCAACTGCTTGTTTATGAACTACTTCCACTACAGCTGCTGCTGTTATGTTTGCAAGTGTGTGTGGCCGGCATGTGGTCTAGAGTCTGTTGATTGGTCAGTGTGTTTGCTCCAATCACATTCTTGTAATCCACCCTGAAATAAAATCCAACTAAGTTTGCACCCCCCCATTCCTCTTAAGCCTGACGTATACTCGCATCTGAACAGGCTTCTGGTGCTTTCAGCTGGTTGAATTGGCACTTCAGAAAATGGGGGTTCAACAATGTTATGTTCCAAGGGATGGGAGCTTTAAAACTACTGTATCAAGTGAGGCACATACAGTCCAGAGCTGTGTACCAAACTCCATAACACCAAATCAGAAAATGTTGGGACAGTATGGAAAATGCAAATTTAAACAACACCAAATTTTAAGAAACCAGCGTTTCTTACAGTTTACTTTGACTAAGATACTTCATGTTTTGTCTGGTCAACTTCATTTCATTTGTTAATAAACATCCATTCCTGCAATTCAGCCTTGCAACACATTACAAAAAATGCATGGTCATCCTTGGAAAAAATGTCGTCTTGAAGGCTTATGTCATCACAGAAGCATAAATAACCTTTGCCATGAGCAAACAAATCCATACCATAACAGACTCATGCATTCGAACATAGTGCTAATATCAGTCTGAATGGCATCAATTTCTTCTAAAAAAATAAAAAATAAAAGATCTGGAATAACTGGTGGTCTGACCACAATACACATTTCCACTGATGGTCCATCCCAGATGCCAGAGAGTTGCCAGAGAGAGTCCAGTGAAGTTGAAGCTGCTTCTGGACATGGTTAACATACGTTTTAAGTGGCACGTGTGACTGTAGCTCTGTATTGTTATGCTTGCCAAAGAAATCCTTTGCGGTTATATCAGCTTCTGAGGAATGGTGCTTGTTGATGCAGTGCTGTCTGAGGGATCGGAGGTCATATATCATAATTATAATCACCTGTTTGAAATCACATCATTATTTAGTTTTCTTTACTTCATTACTAGCCATAAATTGACCCCCATCCCATGTTTTTTGGAATGTGTTGCAGGCCTGAAACAATAAAGCAATAAAAAATAAAAAACAATAAAAAACAATAAAGTTGACCAGACAAAACATGAAATATCTTGGATTCTTTGTGTCTGAAATGAAATAAAAGTCAATGTAAATGTAAGACACGGCAGTTTTTTTCCAACTTTTTCTGATTTGGAGTTGTATAGCCAAAGCCTTGTGGGAACCCAAAACTCACCAAAGAAAGCCCAAAAGCATGGATATTAGTGTGGAGTTTGTCTGCACTTTGCAGTTACACCCGCCTTCACTTTCCTGAAAAGACATTTGAGGTTGTGCAATGTTGGACTTTAGGCCCTGGCTCACTGTTGTTATTCCAGTTAACCTCAGTGGTGTTTGATGAAGTTAAGGTCAGGACTCTGGACACGCGAGGCAAGCTCTCCATTAAAGCTGTCGTGGGATGGAAACGCCACTACACAACAACACGGCATATCTGTGGTTGCAAACTAAATTTGATCATTTTAGATTTGTTTATAAAACAGGCATAACAAACGTACCCTCCCTAAAAACGGATTGTTTCATGAATAGCATTGGGGCACACTCCACAACCCCCTCCTCTGACACGGGGCCAGATTCAAACAAACCATGCCGTTTTGTTTGAAAATACAATAAAGCGTACTCTTATATTCACCCCATCCCACTCTTTGAAGGCCAGCTATGAGCCAGGTAGTGTTCCGATAAACCATGAACAGTCCAAGCTATCATGTTTGGTTTTTGAACATTTTACATGCATTTCAGCTTTGGTGACTTACAATGTTGTGAACTGTCCTTAGCATGAACGAGCCTGGTTATTGGAAACACATTTCCAGAATACACTATCATTATCCCCATGCATGATTGACCTACTGTAGGTTTATGACTTCCAGTCCAAGGACGGAGTGTCTGCCTCATGCACGCACCAGCGGCCCCACCCACCTGGCCTTGCTTGTGCTACTGGAGACTAGAAAGCTCAATATCCACTCAGTCCTTAGAGCAGAGTGATTTTTGTGCTTGAGCTGATAAATTGCCCTGCAGAAGAAATGAATCTGTGCCTCTCCGGGGCCTGCCTTCTCCAGTGACTCTGCATAATTGCTTTTGTTCTCTGGCTTTCTCGTCGTCTCTTATGCCTCGCCTGCCTTCTCTTTGTTCTCGTTCTCGTCCCGCACTCTCTGACTGACCTGCAAGCCTTTAAATCCCAATGGCCACTTCCATTTTCCACGTCGTCTTAACAACGAGGCGCCGTGTAGGACGGAGTCACGTATAGCACGTATACATGTAATGTGCTGTTATGTCACACCGGTTGCGTCAAACAGCTTTGTTTGAACGGGGCTTCTGTGTAGCTCCTGTTTTGCAAGGTGTACTTATTGGTAGCGAGCTGGAGCTATGGAAATAATACTGGGAGAGCGGGCTCAGGGTGGGGACTCAGAAACCGCGCTTCAACAGCTCTTAACTGACAAAACCACTCTGATATAGCGCAGGCTAATTGGCACTGTCTCTGTGGGTGTGTGCGCGTGAAAGTGAAACTGGAGTGCTAGCCGGGTGGCCAGCAGAAAGCAGCCGTCCTCCCTATCTCACCCCACCACGCTCAGCCTGCGTATGTGCGTGCGAGTCTCATTACCCCATTGTCTGGTCATTACCTCTCAAATTACATAGGCTGTCTGTGCTGCATTAAATGCCGGGCCCTGCAGGCTGACATAACAATTAGCACAGGTGTCAAGTCTAAATCTCCTGTCAGCAGTTGGAGCCTGCTGCCATTGCTGGGTCTCGTGAAATGATTTCCGAGCTCTCGAGAGGAAGAGTATTAAATGGGCTTTTACATGCTAAATGATACTTTACTAATTAGAGAACAATCCTCTTACAGCTTATCAAGTGGCGTGTGAAATGAAATCAATTACTTTTCCTCTGCAGGTCATGCTGTCAATATTGATACTGAGCTCAGAGTGAGTGAGACAGAAGCCGCAGCAGCTGATAGCTTTCGTATTTTAAACAGCTCTCGCAGACGATTAATATTTCATCGTGATGTTCTGCTGGAAGACAGAAAGAGAATGGCTGCGGGAGGTGGAAACCAGAAGGATCGGAGATCAAGAAAGTAAACCGTCTTGCTGAAATCGGTGGTGGCAGAACGGGCAGATTCCAGCCTATGTGGGCTGTTTTTAATAACACTGCTGTGCAAAGCGTGTGTGCGTACTGTATGCTGTTTAATGATCTAAAGTGCGTTCTGGTCTTATTTTAAACCATTGTGCTGGAAATCAATCAATCTGTCAAGTGTTGCCTAACACAAAGAAAGGAGAAAACCGACTTGATGCATCACTGCATCGCTGAAGCATCCACATTCTTTAGGGAAACTGTTTATATTTGTTGACGTAATTCTTCTTCAAAGTGCTGACCCAGAAGTAAACCACTCCGAGAGCGAAGGCTGTGTTTGTACAGCAGTGTGGCCACAGGAGTGGCGACCCCGTAGACCCGAACTCTCTCAGGAACCGATGGGTCTCCTCTTACCTTTGGAGCAGCTCAGCGTTAACGTTTCCCTCATGGCGAACGTGCTGAATTTGAGACGAGAAGGAGGGTTGGGTGGACGTGAGCATGACAGAGCATTCCTTTGATTTTAAACGCGGGGTGTCGCCGACAACAAAGAGCTGCGATCATTCCCATCTGTTCTCCCAGTCGGATGCATTTAGTTCCATGGGGAGGAACGTGTTAATATTATTCAGGCCTAGCTGACTGTAGAACCTAATAAAAGTGGGGCTTTTTTTTATTAGGCTATATTAGGTGAGAATGCAAATAAAAAAGCGCAGTGTCTTACATTTACTTTGACGTTTATGTAATTGCAGACAGTATAAATGCTATGCATGCTTTGTCTGGTCAGTTTCATTTCGTTTGTTAATAAACATCCATTCTGGCATTTTAGGCCTGCAACACATTCCAAAAAGTTGGGACAGTTGGGATGGGGGAGGTTGGGATGTTTTGGCACCAAGGAGACAGAGCGATTTAGTGTTTCTGGTCTAGCCTTGCATTTGAAATGTGTGCAGCATGTGGTTTTGCATTGTCTTGTTGTAAACTGCATGGCCGTCCCTGGAAAAGATGTCGTCTTGAAGGCAACATGTTTCTCTAAGATCTCAATGTACTTTTCTACATCAATGCTGCCATCACAGAAATGTAAATAACCTTTGGAAAGGGCACTGACCCAACCCCATACCATGACAGAGTCTGGCTTTTGGACTTGTTGCTGATAACAGGCTGGATGGTGCTTTTTGTCTTTTTTTAAAAAAAGATCTGGAATACTGATTGGTCTGACCACAATTCACATTTCCACTATGTGGTCCATCCTAGATGCCTCTAAGCACAGAGAAGTCAACGCTGCTTCTGGACATGATTAACATAAGACCTCTTTTTACACAGCAATGTTTTGTGTGAATGAATTGTAGTGCTTAATGCATTTGTGAATGTATTGTAGTGCTTGATAAAGGTTTGCCCATGTGGTTCTATCAGCTATTGATGAATGACAGTCCTTGATGCAGTGCCATCTAAGGTATCAGAGTTTAGGCTTGCACCCTTGCCCTTTATGCACTAAAAATTTTCCAGATCCCTTGATATTATGTACTGTAGTGGGAGAAATATGCAAATGTCTATTTCTCTGAGGAAAACTGTGTTCAAACATTTCAATAATTTTCCCACCTCATTTGTTGACAAACTGGAGATCCTCTTCCCACATTTGCTCCTCAAAGACTCAGCCTTTTGTGCATACCACTTTTGTACCAACTCATCTGTTGACGTCACCTGTTTGAAATTTCATATTTTTGTTTTTACCTCATTACTAGCCCTAAATTGGCCCCATCCCAACTTTGGAATTTGTTGCAGGCCTGAAATGCAGGTATGGGTGTTTATGGACAAATTAAATTAAGTTCATGAAATATCAAAACATGGAATATCTAGGCTTCATACTGTCTGCAGCGAAAAAAAAGTAAAAATAAAGAGACACAATATGTCTTTTCCCCCCGATACTGTCTCAGCTTTTTCTAATTTGGGATTGCATCATGTATTTCTCATTGTGACATAGTTCAACATACTGATTCGTTTAATAATCACATAATGAGAAATATAAATGTACCTATAGTTGAGATGTTCATTTGGCTGTTGGTTACAAAAGCATAATTTTGACTTGCATACCGAACCTTAATGTCATTCCCATTGGCAAAATAATACAGAGTAAAAAGAGTAATACATCTGATTGTAATCACACTGTGTTTGAAACAAATACTAATGGATTGTACAGTTGTATAACTATTTTTTTATATGTACAGTGGGCCAAAAAAGTATTTAATCAGCCACTGATTGTGCAAGTTCTCCTACTTAGAAAGATGAGAGAGGTCTGTAATTTTCATCATAGGTACACTTCAACTATGAGAAACAAAATGAGAAAATCCAGGAAATCACATTGTAGGATTGTTAAAGGAATTTAATTGTAAAATTATGGTGGAAATAAGTATTTGGTCAATAACAAAGTTCAACTCAATACTTTGTAACATAAACTTTGTGGCAATGACAGAGGGCAAAACATTTCCAGTTAAGTCTTCAACCAGGTTGCACACACTGTAGCTGAGTATTTTGGGCCCATTCCTCTGAAGAGCTCTCTAGAGCAGTGATGTTTTGGGGGCAAAACATGGACTTCAACTCTCTCCACAAATTTTCTATGGGGTTGAGGGTCTGGGACTGGTAGGCCACTCCAGGACCTTGAAATGCTTTTACGGAGCACTCCTTCGTTGCCCCAAGCAGTGTGTTTGGGATCACTGTTATGATGAAGAAGATCCAGCCAAGTTCCATCTTCAAGCTCTCCTGATGGAGGAGTTTGGCATAAATCTCACGATACATGGCCCCGTTCATTCTTCCCTCAACCACCTGATCAGTCATCCGGTCCCCAAGCATGATGTTTCCACCTACAGTAGGTATGGTGTTTCGGATGCAACTGAAGCATTCTTTCTTCCTCCAAACACGACAAAGTTGAGTTTTTACCAAAATTCTATTTTGGTTCATCTGACCACATGATTCTCCAAGCATCTTTGGATCATTCCATATGCTCTCTGGCAAAAACGTCAGAACGGGCCTGGACATGTTACCCTGGCTCTTAAAAGGCATGGGGACACGTGCTGGCATCTGAGTCTCTTTGGCATAGTGTGTTTAGAGATGTTAAGCCTTTGTACTTTGGTCCCAGCTCTCTGCAGGTCATTTAATCAGGTCCATAGTGTAGTTCTGGGATTTTGCTCATCGTTTCTCATGATATTTTGACCCCATGGGATGAGATTCTTGCGTGGAGCCCCAGATCGAGGGAGATTATCAATGGTCTTGTATGTCTTTACAAAATGGCCCCCACGTTGATTTCTTCTCACCAAGCTGCTTACCTGTTGTAGATTCACTCTTCCCAGCCTGCTACAGGTCTACAATTTTCTTCCTGGTGTCCTTCGACAGCTCTTTGGTCTTGACCATGGTTGAGTTTGGGGTTTGACTGTTTGAAGCTGTGGACAGGTGTCTATTATACAGATAACGAGGTCAAACAGGTGCCATTAATACAGGTAACGAGTGGAGGACAGAAGAACTTCTTAAAGAAGAAGTTACAGGTCTGTGAGAGCCAGAAATCTTGTTTGTTTGTGGGTGACCAAATACTTATTTTCCACCATGATTTACAATTCAATTCTTTAAAAATCGTACAATGTAATTTCCTGGATTTTTTTTCCTCATTTTGTCTCTCATAGTTGAAGTGTACCTATGATGACAATTACAGACCTCTCTCATCTTTCTAATCAGTGACTAACTAAATACTTTTTTGCCCCACTGTATATTAAACAAGCTTTCATATACTTTAAAACTCTTTACCTGTATGTTATTGATATTGTGAGGTCTGTGTTCTTAATACCAGGTTATTGTTTCAACTCCAAAATGTTATGAAGATCATTTTAAAAGTAAGCTTTTAAAATGATCAAGTTCTGCATATATAGTCTTTATGCAGTGGCAACCCTGAGGGCTAGGTTTTTACAAGAGGCACATATAAATTCCTTGTGGGGCCCATTCTAATCAACTTTGTTTGCTCAATCTGAATTGTTTACAATACATCAACACCTCGTTGGCCAATCCCAATAAAGTATCGATTTGTGGCACTTTGTAGTACTGAAAAAAAAAAATCTAACATTTCTTTATGCAACACGACTCCCAAGTCACACATGGCAATGGCCCTTGGGATGTTGTGTATGAAAAAAGGTCTTGTATGTGCCTGGCTGAACGTGTCAGCTTGTCAGCCCCCTCAGACTGCCCCCCGTGGCTCCTGGAGCATAGCATTCAGCACCAGGCTTGTGTGAATTACATCTGGACAACACACAGGCATGCTCGCTCTGAACAGGGGGACTGTACAGCCAGCACACATAAGCAAACCGAGAGCCAGCGCAAAACACACACACCTTTGCACAGTTAATATGACAGTCAAGGCCAGTGTGTGCTGGTACACACTCTGCAATTGCCATGGCAACACAACACACACAATCGGGGGGGGGGGGGGGGGGGGGGGGGGGGGGGGGGTCTGTCATGGTTGCAGTCATTTGGTAGAGTGTGGCGCGCTGCTGTTGTTTGGACCTCATGCACACACACACACATACACTCTCACTGAAGGAATGTCAAGGACTTTTCTCGCCTCGTCAAAACCTTCGTCTGTAACAAAAAAACCCACAAAAAAGACTTCATCCACATTCTTAATGAATTGTGCTTAGGCTTTAAACATGCATTTCCCGTGGCTCTTTAACTACATTATTGCACAGTGTAAATCTAAAACATACCAGCACTGTGTCAACTGGCAACTCCTTTCTTAGGTAGGACTATAGAAAATGTGTTGATCCATTAAAGGAATACGTGCTATGTAGGCTCTTATGTAACATCTGCCAGCATTGTAAATCCATTCCATGCTCAGGACTTTTGGACCTGAAGTGATTGCTCATTCCTAACAACCTATAGACAGGCCTCCAGCATGGCTTGTTTATTATTATTGGAGACCTCTGTTCCTCTTTCTCTCCGCAGCCACTAAAGTAGGACACAAGGGTTGTTTGACGCATTCCTTAGTTGTGTTTTGGTCAAAGTACAACATTCATTACTCAATTCCACCCACACTTGTTTCGTAAAGCACTTGACACCGTTTATAACCTTACGTAACAATTTTCCGAGTGTCAGAAGCCGCGTACAGAGGAGCACTGCTCGACAGGATTGTCGGTGTCAAAACAAACACATTCATTGTACACGAGGGACCATTTTAACACCTCCACTATTCATTTAACACTTCATTCTGGAGTGTGTCAACAAGCTCAGCAATCACTAACCAACAATTAATTACAGCGTACTCGAAAACGGCATGCAAGTTCTGCAAATGAACCATTCATTAGTCACTCGTGGGGAGTTTTAAAGTGGTAAAGATACCCTATATAGACAAAGGTTTGTGGACTCCCCTTCTAATTAGTGAGCTCTGCTATATCAGAAACACTCACTTTGCAACACGTACATAACGTACAGTGTAGATTTCTGGATTCTCCATAGACAAACTGTCGCAGTAGAATGGGTTGTACTGATATCCCAGTGACTCTCAATATGACACATTTAGAGGTTTCATCATCAACTTTGTGCCCTGCTGTCCTTAAACAAATCCATAGAGAATTGGTTTACCAACATGGGTGGCTTACACAGAATCTTGACCTCAACTCCGTCAGACACCTTGAAAATGCACTGGAATGAAAAAAGTGAGCCAGGGTTTAATGTGTAACATCAGAAGCTGACCTCACAGTCATGCTCCAAAATCAAGTAGAGAACAAAGGATGTTGTAGCAGAAAATGTGGGGCTAAACTCCATATTATCACCCTTGTTTTCGATGTCATTTTTTGGGTACATCTACTGTGCTGTGGTATAAGACAAAACAAAATATAGCACTACAATGGATTGAGGAAAGATTCTACTTAAAACATTTACACTCCTATTCATTACAAGTTCAGTCCTCAATCTTTTACATATTTTTTAGATAAGCCTATATGAGTTCATAATAGAGTAGTTTTAATTTAATTGTGGTTTTAATATCAGATCTCAGTGGTCTCAGTAGTCAAAGAAGGATGCAGGTTCAAACAGATGGACTACAGTCAGTGATTGTAGAACAAGGTGCATCTATATGGTAAGTGGAACTGATCAAATCAACACTGAGTGTAGAAACAAGGAGGTGTACCCAATAAAGTGTTAAGTGAGATGATGTGAACATAGATACTTCTCCTTTTTTAAAAAACCATCAGTCATTAGATCTATTACAAGGTCTGCACATCCTTTTAATTCCACTAATTTGCTATGACCAGTCAAATCTCTTTTTGCTTCCAATCAATTTTATGTTGCTGGTCAGATCAGTTATCTTTAGTCATCTACTGTTAGCTAAATGCAGGTATTAAAATTTATTAGGCAAAAATGTATATTTCTGTGATAACAAGCACGTTTTTAACAGCAAAAATACATGTGCATGTTCTGCTGGTTCAAAAGGAAGCTTACATCATATTTGCACAACAAAGCCAAACAGGAGACCACAACTTCAGTCTTAACCTCCTCTATGCTCATTTTGTCGCAGCAGCTTTTTTTTTCCGCCATGCTCACATGTTTTATCTGCCATGCAAATTGTTTTACATGATGGTGAGAGTTCCTGAAATGTGCTGGAAATGCAAATGAACTAATCCTGGAACTGTGTGCTTTGGGATAGCTCACTGAGTTCCTCAAAAGGTTCTGGAACATCTGTGGAGATATCATGTAAACATTTATTGTTTTGATTCATCCCAAAAAAGGCCTACATCTGGACAGCTGCAGCTTTGTACCATGCAGTCCCTGACTTCAGATCAGTCAAGCTGAATTGGGTTAGAACCAGGGATCGAGGAAGTTTGTTCCATTGTAATCTATTCCCTGTGTGCGTGGAGCTTTACAAACTCTAATCTGCCAGTGACACATAATCAATGAGACAACCACCCACATGAAATTCATCTAACGCACCAGTATCGTCCACTCGCTCTTGGCTTCAGTGCCGACATTGCTGCTGCACATCTGTCTAACATTAGCGCTGCTCTGCGATTTATTCGCTCGACGAGCAAGGGCTCTTGCACACCTTCTTTTTACAATAATAAGCCAAGAAAATGCAAAACGTTGTCATTCCAAATCTAAAATTTAGCTCTGGATTACAAACAGCTCACGGTTTCCCAGCTGTTTCATAGTATTGCCATATTCAAGTTATCACATTTGTAAAGTCTAGATTGTGATACTTAGACAGGCTTCAATGATTTATGTAGGTTTTTTGTCTTACATTATACAATAATCTTTGTTCTAAAAAATACAGGATGTAAACTAACCCATGTTTAGTTTGTCAGAACGGCTTTCAAACAATTCTACAACTTTTGTTGTGGTGTTTCCTTTAATCTTTGTACATCCTTTCATTTATCCTAATCTTTATAGACAGAACACATATGTATTGTTTTGTATCTGATAAATTCATGCAGATGTTTTCCATTCCCTTATGTTGAACTCATGTGCACTGTGTGATTCTTAAGTGTTGCCTTCAGATTCGATTTGAATAAGGACTAGATGTGAGCCGTCCAGTGCTTTGGCGGGGTTGGCATGTCTATCTTTTTCTCACATGGCTACAAAATGGAGTTGTAAATCAGTTTTGCTTTGGACAAAGTCTTTATTTCTCTGAGACATGGTTTTTGCCAGCTCACATGGCCCATGAGAAATAAATATAGGGAACATTCAAAGTCTGATTCATGCCAAACATGATGTCTGGAAGGATAGACAAGTCAAGAATCTGTGTGTTTCAGATATGACAGCATCAAATTAACCAATGTAGCTAACCATTTAGACCAGTGGTTCTCAAAGTAGGGGGAGCCATAGAAAGAAATTTTGCAAACAATGGATGCTGTGACACATTAAAACTTTAAGATACATAATGTATGTCGCTTGTAATAATTCCACTGTAAAGGGGATTTGTCAATTTAACAACGGTTGCCCGATTGTCATGTGCGAATAAAACTGACTGAAAAGAACTGGAACTCACGTGGGGGGGTTTCACAATGTGTTAACAGAACAATGGAAGTGAGGCCAAAGTCAATTCACTTGAATATTTAACTCCTTGCCATGCAAAAAATGGTCTTATCCATTTGGGCATCCAGTCAAAACAAACCAATGATGTTGACAAGCGACGTCAGAGCGACGCTACGTGAATTAAGCAAAGCGAGTCCGCAGCTTCCTTCCCTCATGGAAAACTCTGTTTTCATGGGTCGATTTTGACTCCACTGTACCCAAAACCTGCAAAGTTTGCAGCGAATAGTCCAACAGACAAAAGGGGTTCTTCTTGCCAGAACTTTTAGAAAACAGTCGCTTGAGTGTCATGAAAAACACACATCCGGTGTGGGACATGAAGCTGATCTTAAACTGACCATGTTAGTCACGACATCGTATCACACGGTTAAAACAGAAAGAGCTTTCACAGACCTATCCTTAGATATGTATTTATCCTCATCCTTATCCTTATACACGCAAATAATAATGTTAGAATGATTCATAACTTTAAGGTGAATGTATTGAGTATAAAACAGAATTACACCTCAGTGGTAGGAATCTGAGCAGTTTTATTTAAGAACGTTGTTTCAGTCAAAAGGTTTACCTTGGAGATCTGTGATGTTTTATGCAGAGAAATGTATGGGAATCTTACACCTGAAAGAAAATAAGTGAAAGTATACTGTGAGAATGTACACGTATTTCAAGAATAAATAATCTTAAGTGATTATATTAGCTCATGCGTGCTTATTTATATGCCCAGGAAAAATGTACTGAGAACTTTGACAGTAGAACCATGAAGTGGCCAAATTACCACCAAAATTCATAGTACAACTGTGAATTTCATGGTCAGACTGTGAAAGTTCACATTATAACTGTCAAGCAATTCACAGTTTTTCTATGAAAATTCACAGTACATGTTTCCCTGGGCTGTGAAGTTTTATTCCAAGAAATGTATGGGAATCTTACACCTGAAAGAAAATAAGTGAGGATGTACACGTATTTCAAGAATCAATAACCGTAACTGAATATATTAGCTTATGTGTGCTTATTTATATGTGAATAAAACGTTAAAATACAAAGACTTATGCGGGACAGTGATATAGATATTTGATTCAGGAGAGTGAACAAGTTGGAAAAAAGTAAAGATTGAACCCTATTGTATGAGCTACATCATTTAAAATTACAGTTTGGATGCAAAAGACTTGTAGCCTATATGTGTCCTGTGTGTCTAATAAACTAGATAGAAAGATCATGGATTTGTATTTATGTCTATGTCTATCAGTGAGCCTGGTTGGCCTGGATGTGCTTATAATATAATGTTAGGTGAGCAGCTCTTAGCAGCATCTCCGTTATGCCGCTCGGGATTCTTCTGCTGCAGTTACATGGGTCAATGCCTAACACATGATCTGTCCAGTGGAAAGCTTCGCTCCAGTGAACCTACCACTGCTTCTTGTCCACACACTTGTCTTTCTCTGTTTCTCTTACACACATACACATTTTCCTTTTTCACACACTCAAGCCAGTAGGTACTGAAGTCCAAACATTGATTTTTAACTCACAAGTGCTTGACCATCAAGCTCAACATTTTATACAGATGTACTTGCATTGAAATGCAAAACCACTGTAAATGCATTGATTTTTCTTTAACCACACATTATCAGAAACTCTTATTCACAACATGTATATTGAATATCTGATGTCTTAGTTGCAATTACTGCTAATGAGAGCATGAACTATAGTGTAGATTGCAAACTATGAACTGCCCTTTTCTACCATTATAAATACAGTATGTGTTCAGCCGTAATACAATACCAGTAGATAGCATTTCAGACATAGGACTTTCGCTTTGGGTTTTGTTCATACTGGACGAGACATCAGTTTTCAGTTTCTCCCTCCCATGAAAACCAACACCTGGTCCCTATTAGCACCTCACCTGGATCCCATAAATACTTCCCACTTTTCCACAATAGCCTTTGAAAAGTCTTGCTTAAGCATTTCTTAGCTGTTTTTTCAGGTTGTTTTTCAGGTTCCTTGTGTTGATTGTCCATTAAATGCATTGATAATCAAAAGTAATTATAAACATTCTATCATATATTTTGTGACTCAGTCAGCTGTAGTTTATGTTTAAAGGACCTACTTGATTTTCCGATGTTCTGAGAGTTTAATTACCACCAGAGCGGAAACTAGATGCCCCGTTTTCTATCTACTGTACAATATAAACTAACAGTACATTTCATTAGAAACACTATACTAACACTGGGTAGGGCAATTCATGCTAATTTTTCAGGTGCATTTTCATACTGCAAATCTCCTGTTCTATAGTATTCATGCTCTTGGAACAATATTCTGATTTTTACCTCAGCAAAAATCGCGATTCATCAGACCGGGCTACAGTTTTTCTAGTCTTTCTGTTCTTGACTGACAGAAGTGGACTAGATGTGGAATTTGTTTCAATGCAAACAATTTTCATTTATTTTTTAGATGTGTCTTTGATTAAAAGTCACTGTACCTCTTAGATGTCTCTGATGTCTGATGTTACCTGCTTGATCACACTGTTAAAGAAAATTGCTTTAATACCTGCATGAAAGGTTTATGACTGGTGTGAAAATGCCACTGAACTTTCTTCTGCTGCCTTGGTAACCTCCTTTTTCTTTTACTCATCACCACTCATCTTTCACAGTCTATTTGTCTTAACTCAGGAAAAAGTATGTTTTTTGCCTACTTATGTAATACATCTCTGCTCTGTTAGCCTTTTGCAGGCTGTAGCTTGGCTGCCATGTAATGTGGTTTTAGCACCCACTTGTTCTCTTTTCAACATTTAAGATTCACAGTAAATACAACATTGTAAATACAGTATATATATGTATGTATGTATATGTATATATATATATTGTATTTACAATGTTGTATTTACTGTGAATCTTGAATGTTGAAAAGAGAACATGTATATATATATAGATATATATCTATATATATCTATATATAGATATATATATATATATATTTCTATATACGTATATATATATATATATATATATATATATATATATATATTTATATATATATATAGATTATATATATATATATTGCATCTATATATTATATTGGCATCTCCAATAAATTAGAATATCATCAAAAAAGTTAATGTATTTCAGTAATTCAAGTAAAACAAAGTGAAAGGCATATATTATATAGGTTCATTACAAACAGAATGATCTATTTTCATGTATTATTTCTTTTAATGTTGATGATTATGGCTTTCAGCCAATGAAAACCCAAAAGTCATTATTTCAAGAAAATTAGAATTTAATCAAGTCAAGTCAAGTCAAGTCAGATCTATTTATATAGCACTTTTTCTCAAAGCAAAACTTTACAAGTTTAGATTATCTCCTAATAACTACGTCCAATCCAAAAATTGAGCAAGCCTATGGCGACAGTGGCAAGGAAAAAACTCCCTGAGTGTTATAGGAAGAAACCTTGGGAGGACCAAGACTCAAAAAAGGGACCCAACCTCCTTGGGCAGTGTAGATGATAAATCTAAGACGAACCTAAAGTCATGGAGTCAAAGTTCAAATAAAATGTGAAAGTATGCACATCAGCATCAAGTGGCCCGGGTATGATGGGGGCTGGAGCTGATGACGGAAGCCAGATTGAGTGGAGCTACAGCGGATCATGGCATGAAACATCATGTGTGGGGTTGGAACTGCCGGAACCCAGGCTTGGAGAGAGAAAACAGAAAACTGTAATTAGTTATTGATTAAGAGCAACAATGTCTATTAACAAATCACTGATGCCATGTGTAGCATGAGACCCCGGCAAGCATTAGCTATAGCAGCCAGCATAGCTAGAAAGAGGAGAACTGGTAGGAAAACACAGCCAAGAGGGATCACAATGAGACATTGGCAACTCCACGGGAGGCAGAAGACAGCAACCCAACGTCTCTGATCACCATAAGACTCTTTGGACTATGAACCCCCAGCTCTGCCCTTATTCTAAGACAAGGATGCACGAGTCAAGATCACGAGGACCGAAAGCCCAGTTCAGCCAGACCGCCCACTCGACACTCCCGGCTAACGGACAAGGCAGGCAGGCCAGACATGACTTCAGACTCCGGCCCCAGTGACCCAAGTCATGCATCCTGGTCTAAATCCAGTCAAAAGCCTGTGTAAATAGGTATGTCTTTAGCCTAGACTTAAAAATAATCAACTATAATTAGAATAATCAACACAACACAACTGCAGAGGCTTCCTAAGCATTTAAAATGGTCCCTTAGTCTGGTTCAGTAGGCTACACAATCATGGGGAAGACTGTTGAATTGACAGATGTCCAGAAGGCAGTCATTGACCCACTCCACAAGGAGGGTAAGCCACAAAAGGTCACTGCTAAAGAAGCTGGCTGTTCACAGAGTGCTGTATCAAAGCATATTAATGGAAAGTTGAGTGGAAGGAAAAAGTGTGGTAGAAAAAGGTGCACAAGCAACCAGGATAACCGCAGCCTTGAAAGGATTGTCAAGAAAAGACCATTCAAAAGGGGAGATTCACAGGGAGTGGACTGCTGCTGGAGTCAGTGCTTCAAGAGCCACCACATACAGATGTATCCAGGACATGGGCTACAACTGTTGCATTCCTTGCCACTCATGACCAAGAAACAACGCCAGAAGCGTCTTCCCTGGACCAAGGAGAAAAAGAACTGGACTGTTTCTTAGTGGTCCAAGGTGTTGTTTTCAGATGAAAGTAAATTTTGCATTTCATTTGGAAATCAAGGTCCCAGAGTCTGGAGGAAGAGTGGAGAGGCATACAATCCAAGGTGTTGAGGTCCAGTGTGAAGTTTCCACAATCAGTGATGGTTTGGGGAGCCATGTCATCTGCTGGTTCAGGTCCACTGTATTATATCAATACCAAAGTCAGCGCAGCCGTCTACCAGGAAGTTTTAGAGCACTTCATGCTTCCCTCTGCTGACAATTTTCCAGCAGGACTTGGCACCTGTCCGCACTGCCAAAAGTACCAATACCTGGTTTAATAACCACAGGATCACTGTGCTTGATTGGCCAGCAAACCCGCCTGACCTAAACCCCATAGAGAATCTATGGGATATTGTCAAGAGGGAGATGAGAGACACCAGCCCCAACAATGCAGACGAGCTGAAGGCTGCTATCAAAGCAACCATGGCTTCCATAACACCTGAGCAGTGTGACAGGCTGATTGCCTCCATGTCACACCGCATTGATGAAGTACTTCGTGCAAAAGGAGCCCAGACCAAGTATTGAGTGCATTTACTGTAAATACTTTTCAGTAGGCTGACATTTGAATTAAAAATCATTTTTTCAATCTACTTATGTAATATTCTAATTGTCTGATATAATGACTTTTGGGTTTTCATTGGCTGTAAGCCATAATCATCAACATTAAAAGAAATAAACACTTGAAATAGAAGGGATCTGTGTGCCCCTCCCCGAGAAGTATCCATAATTTCTCCATTCACTTAACACTTAAAAAATGGCTTTTGTGGCTGGTTTTGGCTCTGAGGATACCAAGTGAAGAAGTGTTTCAGGTGTTAGTTTGTCGAATTCTTCCTGCAAACACGCGTTAAGATGTGTAACAGTACAGGGTTATTGTCGTCATCAGATTTTTCATTTCAAAATTCTCCACTCATTCTCTATTGCGGACAGGTCATAACTGCAGGCAGGCCACTACAATACCCTTAATGTGTGCAGCATATGGTTTTGCATTGTCTTGTTGAAAAATCCCTGAAAAAGATGTAGTCAAGAAAGCAGTTTATGCTGCTCTAAAATCTCTATGTACTTTTCTGCATTAATGCTGCCACCACAGAAGTGTAAATTACCTTTGCCATGGGCACTGACCCAACCCCATACATGACAGAGCCCACGGCATCCATTTCTTCCAAAAAGATCTGGAATACTGATTGGTCTGACCACAATACTCATTTTCACTGTGTGATGGTCTATCCCAGATGCCTCATTCCAGATGCTTCCCAGAGTCCAGAGAAGTCAACACCGATTCTGGATAGGGTTAACATAAGGCTTTGTTTGCATAGTAATCTTTTAAGTGGCATTTTTGAATGTAACTCCATATTGTAGCTATCTGAGGATCAGAGATCATGGGTGTTCAGTTTATAAATGTCAGACATGCTTTTTTTTTTTTTTGCATCGTCAATACTGTCCCAATTTTTTCTGATTTGGGGTTGTATTTTGAGCCTGGATTTGATTCTCCCATTGGTCTAGATACCTGTCCTTTCTGTTAGAAAGTACTGTGTGGCTGTTGTGTGTTAGAACCTGTTTGAGGACCATAGAGTCTCAGAACTGATGGGACTCTTTCGGGGGTCAGTTCTTGGCTCTGTGGTGCAGTAAACTACAGATTTTCTCTGGGACTCGACTTTAAGAGCATTCAGAAATTTAGGGATCTTTTTCCTATGTTTATAATCAGAGGGCATTGGCCTAATTCTGCCCTGCATGCATTGGTTGGTGTTTTCCTTTGGACTTTAAGAATCATTCTGCAGAATTAATCGTGCAGGGCTTCTGTTGGATGCTTGTCCCATTTAGTCCCACTGAGTGGACCCCATACCTCACTCCTGTATAGCTCAATGGGCTGAATCACACTATCGGATAATTTACACCAGATTGAGCTGGGAATACCAATATTGCGAAATCTCACCCTGATTGTGTACAAAGCTCTGCAGGCTTTTTCCATCAGTGCATTCAGTGCACGTATTGATGGTGAGGCCGAGGTAGGTGTACTGGAGCGTGTGCTCAAGACCGGTGCTGCCCAAGGTTAACTGGTATCATTGTTCCTGACATTTGTTTTAATCTCTCTCACACTTGCTTGCTAGGACTCTTTGTTCGTTCCACACTTAATACATTTAATGTTCTGCAAGGATAATTTTAAGAGACTACCCTCTTACATTGCAGTATGCTCCTCAGAATGAAGGCCTGGAGTCTAAGCAATGTTTTAAACTCCTACCTTTTGGGCAGAGCTGAATTTTGACATTATGGACTATGATGTTGCAATAGCTTCCAAAGCCTCTACCCTCTATCCATTTAGTTACCTAATGCCACTGCTGCACTGTAATATAATTTTAAGAACCAGCCTGCACAGGATTACTGACTGCAGTTTGACTTTTCATTAATGCTACACTATGAAATGCCAAATTGTGATGAGGTAAAAAAAAAAAACTAAATAATGATGTGATTTCAAACAGGTGATGTCAACAGGTGATTATATTATTATTGGGTACAAAGCAGTATCCACTAAAGTCTGAGTCTTTGAGGAGTAAAGATGGGCAGAGGATCTCCAGTTTATCAGCAAATGTGTAAGAAAATGATTGAAGTGTTTAAAAACAATATTCCTCAAAGAAAGACTGGAAGGGATTTACATATTTCTCTCTTTACAGTGCATAATGTCATTAAACAATTCAAGGAATCTGGAGGCATTTCAGTGCATAAAGGGCAAGGGCACAAGCCTAAACTGAAGAGAAGGGATCTTCGTTCCTTCAGATGGCACTGCATTAAGAACCGCCATTCCTCAAAAGCTGATAGAACCACATTGGCAAGGATTTGCTTTATCAAACTTTTATCAAGGACTATAATACAGAGTTACATTCACAAATGCCACTTAAATGTTACTGTGCAAAAAATAAGCCTTACGCAGGGCTCTGAGGCATCTGGCATATACCATCACATAGTGGAAATGTGTATTGTGGTCAGACCAATAAGTATTCCAGGACTTTTTATTTGGAAAAAAATGGACGCCGTGTGCTCCGGATCAAAGATGAAAAGGACCATCCAGAATATTATCAGCAAGTCCTAAAGCCAGGCTCTGTCACAGTATAAGGTTGGGTCAGTGTCCTTGGCAAAGGTCATTTACACTTCTGTGATTGCAGCATTAATGCAGAAAAGTACACTGAGATTTTAGAGAAACATAAGCTGCCTTCAAGACGATGTCTTTCCCAGAGATGTCCATGCATTTTTCAACAAGACAACCCAAGCTAATCGAATAAGTTAGGACTGAAATATGTAAATCCCTTCAAGTCTGTCTTTGAGGAACATTGTTTTTAAGGATTTCAATCATTTTCTCACGCATTTGTTGATAAACTGGAGATTGTCTTTCTATCTTTACAAATCTTGAATCTATCTTTAAAAATTCAGCCTTTTACAGATACTTCTTTTGTACCTAATCATGATTATAACTACCTGTCGACATTACCTGGAATGTGTTGCAGACCTGAAATGTAGGGACGGATGTTTATTAACAATGAAATGAAGTTGACCAGAAAAAAACTCGAAACATCTTGGGTTCTGTCTGCAGTCATATAAAAGTCAAAGTACATGTAAAGAACACTGTATATATTTTTTATTTGCCTTTTACATACCCAGCGTTTTCTGATTTGGGGTTGTATATTAGACTGAGCACCACCCAAGTGCCAACAGTCAGACTCTATCTCAGCTCAATGTTCCCAGTGACTCCACCTTTTATCCTTTTTCTGTTTTTCCTCTAGAGCCCCATTGGGCCACTGACCATGTTGGGCCAAGGGCTTGAGTTTTTAAACCCTTGTATTCATACTGTCCTGCTTGTAGGTGTGATGGATATGCAGTGTACTAGTGCCCAGAGGAGAGACAAAGAACATGGAAAGGAATAAAGAGAGCAAGATGAGAGAGTTGTCAATAGCCAACAAGGTTCATCTATGTGGCAGACACACCCTGCTAGACCCAGCAGCCAAACACTTTGAAATCTATTATATTTGCAAAAAGCATTTTCAGCCTTTATGCATTTGTTTTATTGCATGAAGCTCGTGGAAAAACTGGCTGATGGGGCTGGCCAAGCAATTCATGTCTGTTATGAGCACACAGACTGGAACATGTGCAGGGAAGCTGCTTCTTCCAGACATTACTAACTTGGAGGAAGACACATCATCTGTTACAGACTATACTAACAAGTGCACAGATGATTTATAGATTCAAGGACATCACCAAATGTGGTAATCTGAAGCTGTGACTGGGGCAGAAATGTTAATGCTACTGAAAAGCTACCAGAGTTGTAAAGGAGAACTATGAATTAAAAAAATTCACAAACACTTCTTGAACACTGACAATGCATGGCACAGAGTTGCGGACTGTGGTGGCATAGCGGTTAAGATATTGAACTGATCAGAAGGTCCAGAGTTCAAATCCCACATCTGCCAAGCTGCCACTGGTGGGTCCTGAGCAAGGCCCTTAACCCACAATTGCTTTGATTTTAAGATCACAATTGCTTTGATGTTAAGATTTTGGATCATCTGATCAGCTTTGAGAGGTCCTCACAGACATCTTTAACGTCTCCCTAAGCCAGCCAGTTGTTCTGTCATACTTCAGAAATCACTACAATCATCCCTGTGCCTAGAAAATTGTCTCTGTCATGCCTCAGTGACCACCAGCTGTAGCACTCACATAAGTCCTCATGAAATTCTTTGGGTGGCCAGTCATAAAACACATAAAGTGCAGCCTTCCAACCACACCTGATTCAGCCATGTTTGCATATTGCCCCATACGGTCTATAGAAGATGTCATAACCTCTGACATCAATCAACACACCCAAACAAAAAGGAGGGTTACGTAAGAAAGCCGTTCACTGACGTCAGCTCATACAGTAAGTATGTATAATTGTATTTATATAGCACATTTTAAAACCAAAGTGCTGTACAAAGAACATATAATAAAACAATGTAAGGTGAGCAGCTTGTACAGACAGACAGAGTGCATCTCAGCAGTACATACTCCAATAAACATTTCTAAGCATTCCAAAACTTAGTGCAGCAACAGCAAATGCACAATCTCCTTTTCTTCTTAGACTGCAATCGTGATACAAAGCAGAACTTGGAAATGCGGAAGTGGAGTCTGTGGCGTGCACATAATACAGACACAACAGACACAAGCTAGCTAACTTCCACACAACTCGGAAAGAGAGAAGTGAATTACAAATTCTATCGCAATTTTTATTGTCTGGGATTTGCCTCCATATTCACCTGTTAAGAACCAGGGCTTTCGAGCTATGCTACCCACTTTGGAGCCATGATACAGTGTTGAAGATATTTCATGCTAAACATACACTAGAAGACTTTGAAAAGACTCTGAATAGATTCTGAAAATGCTATTAATAGGCTAAAGTAGAGATGCACCGATGCCACTTTTTTTCCTTCCGATATTGATACCGATACCTGATGTTCAAGTGTCTGTTGATAACAAGTACCAATACCGATACAAACTCTAACATAACTACTCGATAGGTGCCTATAAATCCTGACTTTTATAGCATTCCACTTTTTATAGATTGGTGTACCTTTATTTTGATAAAAGCAGCGTTCTGTACCCCAGATAAAATGAATAAGTTTGAAATGATAGTATTTACTGGTTGAGTTTGAAAAGTTTTAGAACCATGAAAAAATAAATGTTGTCATAATGCAGTAACAAGCACAAGTAAGTGTAGATGTGCATCAGTAACCATTTTATGGTATCAGTGCTCTCTATTGCCGATACCGATACTGTGTGTAAGTGTCAGTATCAGCAAAGATACCGATACGGTTCAGTATTGATGCAACACTGGACTAAGACGTCTTCAGATGTCTTCTGAAATCTAAAGACACGTCACTGAGTTTTTAGTGACAGACTATTATTTTGGATAGACTGGGATTTTGTATGTTCATTATTTGCAAGATTCCCACTAGATTCCCTATGAGATGATTTTAAAACCTTTGAAAACACACACCTATAATAATAATAATAATAATAATAATAAGTAAATAAAAGCAACATAGTCTGCCAAAGAGGCTGTAAAATAAATAGTTAAGTATTTTCTTAACTACTGTAATGGGATCATAAGATCAAATGAAAACACTAGTTTTCATTATTTTATATACATTATTACTTTTCTGTGTTATTTCAATGATTGAATTGTACATATTTTTCTATAATTTCCCTTACACTTTGAAGTTCAGTTATTTCCATATAACTAACTATACAAGAGTAAATAGCCTAAATACATCTAGAAATCCATGTAGCACAGGAAAATGAAGTCTTTACATTAATTGGTCAGATATCTGTAGGTTTACACCTACTGAACTGTAAAAATCACCTGTGCCAGTCACATACACATGGAATTTCCTGCTTGTTGCTGGATAAAGAGAGAGCTCACTTATTGGTTGTCGACAACCTTCACGTCACTGTCACTTTAAGAAGCTAGTCTGTCCTCCACTCGTTACCTATCAATGGCACCTGCTTGACCTCATTATCTGTATAAAAGACACCTGTCCACAGCCTCCAAACTCAACCACGGCCAAGACGAAGAGCTGTCGAAGGACATCAGGAAGAAAATTGTAGACCTGCACCAGGCTGGGAAGAGTGAATCAACAATAGACAAGCAGGTTGGTGTGAATAAATCAACTGTGGGAGCAACTGTAAGAAAATGGAAGACATACAAGACCAGTGATAATCTCCCTTGATCTGGGGCCCCACGCAAGATCTCATCCCGTGGGGTCAAAATGATCATGAGAACGGTGAGCAAAACTCCCAGAACTACACGGAGGGACCTGATGAATGACCTGCAGAGAGCTGGGACCAAAGTAACAAAGGCTACCATCAGTAACACACTATGCCAAGAGAGACTCAGATCCTGCAGTGCCAGGCGTGTCCCCCTGCTTAAGCTAGTACATGTCCAGGCCCATTAGAAGTTTGCCAGAGAGCATATGGATGATCCAGAAGAGGATTGGGAGAATATCATGTGGTCAGATGAAACCAAAATAGAACTTTTTTGGTAAACACTTAGTGACAGCCCCAAAACATCACTGCTTTAGAGGAGATCTGCATGGACAAATGGGCCAAAACCTGGTGAAGACTTACAGGAAACATTTGACCTCTGTCATTGCCAACAAAGGTTATGTTACAAAGTATTGAGTTGAACTTTTGTTACTGACCGAATACTTATTTTCCACCATGATTTACAATTACATTTTTAAAAAATCCTACAATGTGATTTCCTGAATTTGGATTTTCTCATTTTGTCTCTCATAGTTGAAGTGTACCTATCATGAAAATAACAGACCTAAGTAGGAGAACTTGCACAATCAGTGGCTGACTAAATACTTTTTTGCCCCACTGTTAATGCTATTTTATATTGGACTCTATAATGTGTGCAATGATGCCAAAACTGGAGTAACATGCTACCATACTGGTTAGCGTCCTTGCCTCAGCATTCTGAACCAACTGTAAATGATTAAGAGATGATTCATTAATACTGAAATACAGTGCATTACAGTAATCCAGCCTCGACATTACAAAGGCATGAATGACTTTCTCCAAGGCAGAGAAATCTAGATATGTTTTTAATTTAATTTCAGCTGATAAAAACCTGCCCTTGAATACAGCATTAATCTGCTTCTCAATTTTCACTTCTGGATCAAATATAACTCTTGAACGTGTGTTTTAATTGATGGTGCTAACAGATTAAACTTCAAATTGTCAAATACTGACAGAACAATCAAACAGTATGACCTCTGTTCTTTTATCATTCCAGGATACACTCATTGAGTCTTCTTAAAAACTCGATCACAGGTGCCGAGACACTTTCCGAATGAATGTTGGACATTCTGGCCTCAGTCAGTCCTGATCAGCAATAATGTCACATCATTGTGCCTAGGGCTGCATGTTCAATCTATTGCTGTTTATCCTGCTGACTTACAAATATGCTGCAAACCAGAGCTCAAATCACATTACGTTCGCTGATGGTACTACAGTGATGAGTCAGCTTACAGGGAGAAGCTGGAGTGCCTGGCAGACTGGTGCATAGACAATAATCACTTAAAAACAAAAGAGCTGATGGTTGACTTCAGGAGGAGTCGTGGTGATCCCTCTCAGCTGCGCAGTTGTGGACAGAGTAAAATGCTGGGTGTGCTCATAACAGATGATTCCTACCTGAAGCCTCAACACCACCTGTTTAGCCAATTTCAGCTTCACTTCCTGTAGAGAATTGGGAGAGCAAACCTTTTCCATTCCATCCTCACTACTTTCTACAGAGTGAAAACAGACAGCATCCTGACCAGCTGTCTAATAGTCTTATATGGGAACTGCACCATGCAGTTGACCCCTCGTACCATCCACTTCTCACACTCCTACTTCCTACCTGCCAAAGGGTAACATCATACAAGACACCACTGTCATGCTCTTTAATGGCTTCTTTTCTTTTCTGACATAGATTAATCAAATTCAGCCAAGATACACACCCAACCACAATAACCACCACTCTGCAACTTATAACAAATAAGTTATAACAAACAGTATTATATCTGTGTTGATGCTGCACAACTAGTGTCATGCTGACCAGGGTGAGGTGAGGTTTGGCAGATTCTCTCCCACCTGCATTGCGTACCCCAAATTGTACTGTGCAAAAATCTTAGACCACCATGGAATTTGTTGTTTTTTAGCAATGTTATAATAGCCATTTATAACATATCGTAGATCATTGGACCCAAACTTTCAAACTTGGATTTGACACTCCATAATACTATTATACATAATAATATGGCTGCTACCCTTCCAAACAGACCATTCCTGATCAAGCTTCTTTGGACTGTAGAAGGGTCAACTTGGCACTTGCCATATGCTGCTACTGCTCAAGTGTAAGCCACTTGCCACTGTAGCTTTTTCAGATTTTATTTTTCAGTTTTTAACACTGTCTGGTTGGATTCTAATAAAGAGACTGAGAAATAATTATATATGGTCCTTGTGCCATTGCTACAACAATGGTTTCTTCCTCATAATAGGTTCCTTGCCACTGTCGCCCTAGGCTTGCTCAATTTGGGATTGGCTGTAGATATTAGAAGATAATCTAAAATTGTAAAGTTGCTTTAAGACAATTCTCCATTGTAAAAAGCGCTATATAAATGAATCTGACTCTACAGCAGTGGTATATGTAATCTAATGTTGGTCTAAGATTTTTGCATAGTACTGTATGTGTGTGTTGCAGAATGTGTAAATGATTGTATGAATTATTATTAGTTGACCTTTCTTTTAATGTGCTGAATTCCAAGTTAGGAATGGCAGAATTAGATGCCATGTGTCTCTCTGTAATATGCAAGCCATGCAAGTGCATGCAAGTCCATGAGTCTCCAAGTCTTTTGATATACTCACAGATATAACACACCCAGTGTTGGATTGCTGCAAAACTCGGCATGCTGTTATGTCTCAGGCAGGTATATAAATGATTACAGGTGTGGTCTGATTAGACACTGGTCTATAAAAAGGCTCTCAGAGGCTACTTTTGTATGGTGTACCTCTTGACAAGAGATCGTTGACTGCTAGACATCCCTCTACGTTGCACTCAAAGACATTTTGCCCATTTGACAGGCTTTGAGAGGGGGCACATCATTGGACTGAGAGAATCAGGATGGTAGTTTTGACAAGTTGTTTGCCATTCTGTCCTAGCTGTTAGGAGGTGTTGCGAGTAATGGTTCCAGGAGAGCATGCATACATGATGAACAGACTCCAGACGGCCCAGACAGACCACCAGTAGAGAGGATTGTTTATTCCCCTGACAAGCACGAGCAGCTCCCACAGTTTTGTTGTCCACCATCCAGACACACCCCTGTCTCTGCCCACACCATTTCCAGGCATGTCTCAGAAGGAAATTTGTCATCACAGCACCAGCCACCGTCGCCTTCGTTTGCAGTTGTGTCGTGAACGAGAAACCTGGATTGCTATGGACTGGAACTGTATCGTCTTTAGCCACAAATCCAGGATTTGGGATCCAACAACAATTGAGTTTGAGTATGGAAGCCCCATGGTGAGCTCTTCAATCCTCCCTTTGCTGTGGAGTGACACACTGCCAGCCATAACAGTTCAGCCATACCTGTGCAGGACATTCTGTGGACACGTGTTGCCTCTCATGACAGGGCATCCAACAGGCATTTTTCATTATTGCCAATCGAGCATTTATGGTGCCAGCTGGGATCAATGAGTGTAAATGGAAATTCAAAACTGTGAAGAGTTGTGAACAGCTGGTTTGTGGGATTTCCATAGACGTAAAAAATACCACAGCTACGAAATCAAGATACAAGCAGAGAAACTGCTTTTGAGATGCAGGTTTCTATCTATAGGTGATCAAAGTGCATTAGTCTATACTGTAATCAGCTAGATCGACAGACAGAGCTCCATAGTACTGGAAGAAATTCAATACCCTGATTCTGTCTCCACTTTACCCATCCTCAGCCAAAGCGTTTCTCACTTTGAATGCATTAAATGTTCCTCTCTATTGTCTGCTCCAGGTAGAATTGCTCAATAGGAGCACTGCAGAATACTGGAAACGAGTTATGATGCGCATGGTTTTCGACAGACACAAAAAAAGCCTTGCAGTTTTTTAGTTTTTTTTTTGTACAGTTTCCTTCATGTGTTTAGCTGTGTTCTTGTTGAGTGATGCCAGTTTTGCCTGTAGGAAGCTGTTTAGCTGTGAAAAGGGCTGTTTGAAAAGCACAGAACTCTGACGGTGGAGGGAACAATAGAGCACTCTTGGATACTTCAAGATAAGCCACTTCTCATTTTCTTCTTTAAAGTAGGGCTAGTTCACAAATCATGTGATGGGTCACCCAATCATGCCATCCACAGACATTCTCTCACGCCTGTGCTCACACGTACATGCTCAGACATTCAGCTCACAGGGTTTTGTTGTTCGACCCTTTGTGAAGGCTGCCCCGAGTTTAACAAAGTCCCATGCTACAGCTGCTGAGTCAAATTCGGTTCCGTCTTTATCTCTCTTATTCTTTTTTTTCCTGGCTGCCTGTCTATTACTGCGACTCCATAATTCTCAAGATGCCTCCTTCTATAGCCTGTCTCATTTCGCTTGTATTCCCATCAGGTGACACTACAAACGCATACCAGCAAGGCTGCTGGCATTTCAGGGAGGATAATCTACCTTCCTGAAGCTTTCCAAGATCCTCTCTGTGCTATGTCTTATCAGTAAGCGCTCTTAGGAGCATAATCAACACTTATAGGGATAGGAGAGAGGGAGAGAGAGGAGAGAGAGGGGAGAGATGTCTGTCTAAACAGGAACTTTCATAGAGACATTCCTCCCATGGAAGAGTGGAAGAGGAAGCACTGACCTCCATCCCCCCACTCTCCCAGGACGTGCTCACACACACGCACACACAAATGCATATACATGGAAATGCCTCTCTAATTCAGTCCCAGGGGCCTTAACCACAATTCAGCCCCTACGCACATGCATCTCTTTCTCATACAGCTCAAAATTAAATTGTATCCGATTTAACACACAGCGGCACTAAACACTTTAGACAGCTATGTCCTACTCATCCCTCTTCTACTCCCTCCCTCCTGTAACAGCGGTTACATGGTACATATGGGGTAAACCTAAGAAACCAAGAAAATCTCTTTATTCTGTAAGGTATAAACAAGGCTACTCAACTTCTTAATCAACTGGATCAATATTTAAATTTCAATTTATCCTTAAGCTATAAAAGCAAAGACAGATGTTCAATCACTCACTTGTTACACAACACTTAGTCTTCCACTGTTAGCAAACCACTTGGTCATTTATTTATTGAGAAAAATGATCCTATATTACATATTAGTGAGTGGCAAAAGTATGTGAGCCTTTGCTTTCAGTATCTGGTGTGACCCCCCACTGCAACTAAACGTTTCCTGTAACTGTTGATCAGTCCTGCACACCGTCTTGGAGGAATTTTAGCCCATTCCTCCATACAGAACAGCTTCAACTCTGGGATGTTGGTGGGTTTCCTCACATTAACTGCTCACTTCAGGTCCTTCCACAACATTTTGATTGGGCTAAGGTCAGGACTTTGACTTGGCCATTCCAAAACATGAACTTTATTCCTCTTTAACCATTCTTTGCTTAGGGTCGTTGTCTTGCTGCATGATCCACATTCTTTTGAGAGTCAGTTCATGGACAGATGTCCTGACATTTTCCTTTAGAATTCTCTGATATCATTCAGAATTCATCGCAGATGCAGCAAAACAGGTCCAAACCATGATACTACCACCACCATGTTTCACAGATGGGATAAGGTTCTTATGCTGGAATCTAGTGTTTTCCTTTCTCCAAACACAATGGTTTTCTTTTCAACCAAAAAGTTCTATTTTGGTCTTGTTCGTCCACAAAACATTCTTCCAATAGCCTTCTGGCTTGTCCACGTGATCTTTAGCAAACTGCAGATAAGCAGCAATGTTCTTTTTGGAGAGCAGTGGCTTTCTCCTTGTAACCCTGCCATGCACACCATTGTTGTTCAGTGTTCTTCTGATGGTGGACTCATAATCATTAACATTAGCCAATGTGAGAGAGGCCTTCAGTTGCTTAGGAGTTACCCTGGGGTCCTTTCTGACCTTGCCAACTATTACACGCCTTGCTCTCGAAGTGCTCGACCACTTTGTTGCTCGACCACTCCTGGGGAGGGTAACAATAGTCTTGAATTTCCTCACACAATCTGTCTGACTGTGGATTGGTGGAGTCCAAACTCTGTAGAGATGGTTTTGTAACCTTTTTCAGCCTGATGAGCATCAACAACTCTGTTTCTGAGGTTTTCAGAAATCTCCTTTGTCCGTGCCATGATACACTCCCACAAACGTGTTCTGAAGAGCAGACTTTGATAGATCCCTGTTCTTTAAATAAAACAGGGTGCCCACTCACACCTGATTGTCATCTCATTGCTTGAAAACACCTGAGTCTAATTTCACCTTCAAATTAACTGTTAACCTTAGAGATTCAAATACTTTTGCCCTTCACTAATATGTAATATTGGATAATTGTCCTCAATAAATAAATGACCAAGTATTATACATTTGTCTCATTTGTTTAACTGGGTTCTCTTTATCTACTTTTAGGACTTGTGTGAAAATCTGATGATGTTTTAGGTCATATTTATGCAGAAATATAGAAAATTTTAAAGAGTTCACAAACTTTAAAGCACCACTGTATATATGGTCATTATACCATTGCTAAAACACAGTTATTATATCAGTTTATAATACAGAACCACACAAAAGTGCTGTACATGCTGTACGTTATACAGTATATAAGAGAAGATGCTAGAAAGTAAACCCAACACAGAGGGTTATCCTGTAGCGTGATTAGTGCAACAATGCACTGTCTAGTGACAGCTTAACAAATTAAAATGGCTTGAAACACATGAAGGATCGTGGCAGAAAATTAATGGGGATTCTTTGAAAGCAAATTACCTGAGGTTAAGGCACAAAAATGGGAGGGTGGGCAGTTTTAACCCATTGGAATACCATTGCTTTACACAGCGGCGTCTGCCAGATCTTACTGTAACATCACAAGGGAAAAGCCCTGAAATATCATTATCATCATCATCATCATCCAGTGACGATCACATTTATTGTGTTATCCTTGGAAAGACTTTCCACCGACATCATGATTACTGTAGCTAATTAATACTACACTTACTCCTAGCCCCAAATTTGACCTCAGTAAGCTAGACTTTTAGTTTAAAAGATGATTTGTAAGGATCTGCCAAATGGTTGTTCAAGTGAAAATGTCAGATCTTTCTATTCTTGTTGGGACGTTTGGACCTTAGAAGTAGAGGTAGATGTAAACACACACACACACACACACACACACAGACACACGCACACGGTGGGTCTAGCCAGCAACAAACAGATGTGTTTTATCTGCAGTGTGAAAGGTCAAGTAGAACAAATCACACAAAGTCATTACCAATAGCAAAGCAACTCTTTGGCCTTCAGATACACAGATGACAGTTTATTTTGGCTCCACTGATGCATAACAACCATATCGACCCACTCTGGTTTGATCTTTATATTAGAGTCTGTTCAAACATATTAGGAAATGTGGGGGTTGAGTTTATTAAGAGGCATCACTATGAAGACAGCACACAGGTCTGCAGTTTAGGATGTTTATCTTAAAATAACTGGTGTACTGGCTGGGTCAGACAAAAGAACCAAGGATAAAATCTGTAGTTTACAATGTACACATGCAACTTTATTGCTGTTATTGTATTACTGGGGTGCTAAAACACCTATAAAACACCTATAATATTTCTACCTGTGCTTCTATAGACTGTGCTTTTCATAAAGTGTGCTGTGACAAAGTCTTTATACTATTTAATATAACAGACAGAGGTGCTTGAAAGTTTGTGAATCCTTTAGAATTTTCTATAATTTTGCATAAATGCATGAAAACATCATCATATTTTCACAAAAGTCCAAGTAGATAAAGAGAACACAAATAAACAAATTGCACAAAAACATTCTTCTTTGTCATTTATTTTTTTAGGAAAACTTTCCAATATTACATATACCTCAGTGGCAATAGTATGTGAACCTTTGCTTTTGGTATCTGGTGTGACCTCCTTGTGCAGCAATACCTGAAACTAAACATTTCCACAGTAACTGTTAATGAGTGATAGAGGAATTTTAGCCCTCATACTTTGCTTGAACAACTTGTTTGCTGAGGCTCATTGTCTTTTTGCTGCATATATATATATATATGTGTATATGTATATATGTGTGTATATATATATACATATATACACACACACACACACACACACTCTCTAATATTTCGTTGTACTGCCTTTAGCTTTGATTAGGGCACACATTCACTGTGGAATCTTCTCCACAAGCTTCTGCAAGGTCACAACATTTATTTCTGTCCAGAGTTGCATACATTTCCCCCCAAGATCTTGTATTGGTGCTGGGAGATTTGGACCACTGTGCAGTCTTCTCCAGCACATCCCAAAGACATCTCAATGGGGTTCAGGTCTGGACTGTGGAAGCCAATCCATGTGTGAAAATGATATCTCATGCTCCCTGAACTTTTCTTTACCAATTTGACCCTTCTGAAACAGATTAACATCTTTTCCATTACCACGGGATGTGTCTTTCGACATGGTTGTTTAACAAATGAGAAGCTACTCACTGCATCAGTGAGGGGTAAATAACTTGTTGCCAGCTGAAACATAATCACCAATGCAGTAATTACCTGATGGGAGACTCTTTTTTTAACTATGTAGCTATTTGCTTAGTTAAATCCAGGTGGTGTGTGTATATATATACACACCACCTGGATTTAACTAATCAAATAGTTAAATATTTAAAAAATATATTTAAAAAAGGGTATATATATATATATATATATATATATATATCACCATCAAACAATACAATCAAACCAGCTCTTATGGAGATCTCCCAAGGAAATTAAGGTACTTGTTTGTGATTCTTCATTTCTTTTTAAAATTCCAAACTTTACTTTTTTTCTTTTCTCATACCACTTTTTGCTTCTTATACCACTTCTTACTGTTCTTGTGAGTAGATACACATTGCTGTAAGTCTGCTATGTGGCTAGACAAATAAAGTTTCACTGAGTGTGAGCTTTTTAAGCCAAAAAGCCAGACAGTGGGCTTTATACATGTTGAGGCTCTTGTTAAATTGAGCTACGGGAACAAAGAAAGTGTTTCAGTTTAATGTGGGAAGAAACCTTGATCTCAATTTTTCTTTTGTACTCTCTCTCTCTGCTTTTGATTGCTGGAATCGTTTGAGTCATTGTTTTGGTTTTTGTGTTTGCACCATGCTTACATGTATCACATTGTGTAAAAAGCTGCCTGATGAAGAGATATGTGACAGCAGTCTGCCTGGAGGTGTTTTACTGTAATTCAGCTCAACGGATCATTTACTGTAATTTCCAAGATGCATCTGCAGAAATCTGCTCATAGATCTTCTCTCTCCAATAGCAGTCAGTTTTAAAGACAAGCTGGGATATGAGACATAACTGACATTAAATGCTTACTAGACTGGATTCTGTGCAACAGTTACCAAGCCTGATAGAGACAAGGGGGATTAGATGACAGTGACCCACTGGTGAATCCTCTTGTCAGAGAGAAAAGGTGCACACTATGAGGCTAGAGGCATAGAGACAGGCTAATGAGGCTGATGATTCACACTTCACATCCCCCACAGAGTGGCCCTTGTATGTGCCATTAGGAGGCATCTCAGGAGTGTCGGCGCTTGCCCCACGCAGCCTTTCTCTAGAGTGAATCAACACGTGAGCGCTGGGCTACTGGAGAAATTATGATATAAGAGTGCTCAACTTCAGTCCCGGACACCCACTGTGCTGCACACTCAACCACATTTATTTCTTTTAATCAGCTAATTGCTCAGCCTCTACAGTATAAACATCAGGTGTGCTACAGAAAAGTATGTATTTACTTTGCATTGCAGACGGTGTAAGATGAATTGAAGAATATCAGACTGGCTAATCCAAATATGGAGAAATGGACATATTTCAAGCATTTTTGACATTTCCCCAACATTTAACAGAAATGGATCATCCTTTAAGGGAGTGCTTGACCAACTGGCTTCAATGATCTGGCTTAATGTGCTTAGACCTACCAGTAAGACAGGTGAGGTGCTGAAAACGAACATCATTGCATGTCAGACTGCGTGGAAAATTGTTGTGTCATCAGCTTTGATCATTGGCGGCTATCCTCGTGCAGGTCCAACCCTAAAGCCACACCTTGCTCTATTATTTAGATACACGTAAGGACCTTGATGAACTGGATCAGGTGCATTTATTTGGCGTTACTTCTGCAGGTGGTTAGGTAACAGGCAATTTGTGGTGACACATACAACAAATATTGTGAAATTATGTGGTACATTGACATACAAGTTTCTTTTTTATTAGGAATACCTACTATATGTCTACATGTTTACATTTTGTAGATTATAAAATTGCTGAACAGCTGTTGCTACACCTAATGCATTAGGAACTATGAATTGCATTTTAGTGTGTTGTTGACATGAGTGGACTAGTGAGATTCAGCAGTGTTACACTAGATCCTTTATCTGACACACTTTTATCACTAGACCACAGTGTAGCTGTACAGTACAGTTAGCGACTATAGCCATGTTTTCATTGCGTGATTTGCCTTAATCCTACTCTAGCCCTTAAACTTGTTGTGCCTGATACCTCCAGGATAGTGCCTCACCTAAATGGAGCACCACCCAAATCATTTCTGGTCAGTAGTGGCTTTATGGTGGACACGTCCTGCTGACGTATGGTTAAGCATACCAAAAGACAGGATAGGCGCAGTAGATAGCGTGGTGCCACACAGATCCATGGGGCTGGGTTTGATCCTAGATTGCATTTACTTCATGTGGAAGTGATATGTACTTCAAGCATTCTTTGGGGTATCTCTCAAATAACATGCCAGTACGTGTGAATAAGCGAGTAAACCAGTAAGGGACTGGCACTCTGGCCAGCATAGGCTCTATAGCCAGAGTGAACAGATGAGCTGAAAGGTAGTCAGTGACTGTACACCAACCTAAACAATCTTACCCTCAGCAATCACTTTATTAGTACATCCCAGAAGTTGAATCTGTTCATCTGGACATAGGTTTTGTCAGAGAAACTCACTTAGATGAGTGACGAAACGTTTCTCTGACAAAACCTATGTCCACATGAACAGATTCAACTTCTGGGATTTTCTTACCTGGATTATTGAGCATGCATCAAGACGTTTATTAGGTACACCTCCTTTTTTCTGCACTAACTGTCCAGAAGTTTGTTGTCTCGTGGGAACTGGCCCAACAAGCAGGTGTTTATTCAGTGGAGCAACCTTGACCTTGATGCATTTACATTTACATTTACAGCATTTAGCAGACGCCCTTATTCAGAGCGACTTACAATTGATACAGTCTTACAGTCCAAGCAATTGTGGGTCAAGGGTCTTGCTCAAGGACCCAACAGTGGCAGCTTGGCAGAGGTGGGATTTGAACCCTGGACCGTCTGGTCCAGAGACCAGTACCTTATCCACTGGGCTACCACAGTCCCAGTGGTGCTGCTCCTGAAACTGGTCTCTAACCAGTAGTTGGTGTAACTGACCGGCCCATGGGTACAGGTCCGAGGTAGGTAGGTATGTATACCTACTTGAGTGTTTGTCGTTGTACATTGAACTTGATGTCACTCCTTAAGCCTATCCCTAAAACCCAGCTTGAGAGCTTCATACACTAGTCTAATGGATGACGGCGTCATAACGAGATGAGAACTAGCTCTGCGCTTTGTTTCGTTTCGACGAATAAAGCCAGTTCAAACCCAGCAGAGAAGCAGCGCGTTCGGATCATTTTGCCATTTCCTAGCGAGACTTTAAAGCCAGACCGCCGCTGATTGGCCGGAGCGGGTCACGTGGTGCGCAGTCCCTTTGCCTCGCGTCCGTCAGTGAACGCGAGTCCGCCTGTGTGCGCCTGCAGCGCTCCGAGCTCCGGATCCTCCTCACTCTCTTATTGTTAATTACACAAACCTTTTTACCTCGCTTTCTTTTTTCCGAGCCGTTTTCCCCCCACCATGGGCGACAAAAAGAGCCCGACCAGGTAAGCAACCGTCGGTATTTGATGGCTTGGACGCTTGGCTTTGCGTGCCGTTTCGGGCTCGGTATTCGGATGCTTTTTTCCTTGAGGAGTGTTTCTCCTTTTTTCGGTTGGTGTGCTAGAGCGAGAATAGTGAGTGTAGCTATGGCGGCTTCTCTTCTCTCTCCCCTACCCACTCTACCCGCCAGACAAAGAGATTTAACCTTACACCACCGTACGGCGGTTCTCGGCAGCAAAACGGATCTACCTCCGGCCACGGTTTGAATTCCGTGTCCGAAAAGGGCATTTTTTGACATTTAGTTTGACGCTCCATATCGCTGGCTAGCTCGGTCTCTGGCTAACGCTAACTAGCTGGCGAGCGCTGGTTACACTCGGACGGGGTGAGTGTTAACCGACCGAGCCTAAGCTTTACCAAGCTTCTCCTCCGCTAGTTACACTAGCAAGCTAGTTAGCGCCGTGTAGTCCGCCGATCAACCGGTCTTGAGTTTGCTGTCACTTTTCATTACTGTTCGTTTCATCACGGGTGCGTGTCGAGAAACCGGCTTGCCCCCAAAAATACGTGATTCTAGTTGGGTTTGACGAGACTGAAGTTGACCTTTGAATGTTTTTCTTTTTGTGTGTCATTTCCAAGGCCAAAAAGACAAGCCAAACCTCTAGCAGACGACGGCTTTTGGGACTGTAGCGTGTGCACGTTCAAGAACAGCGCGGAAGCCTTTAAATGCAGCATCTGCGACGTACGGAAGGGCACATCTACAAGGTAGGGCATTTTCGATCACTCGCTGTTGCACATCTGCTGTCGGAACTCCAAGCCAGTGCCCTACGCTGTGGAATGAAAGCCGATCGTTTTACGATCCCCTCCAAGACAGTAAGGAGCTGAAGTTCATTAGAGGCGCGTCTGCCGATGTGCTGGAGGAAAGTGAACCGTCCCGGTGAACCCCGGAGTGATTGCCCGAAGTTTTGGTGTGACAGGCTGCCTTCTGTCTGTGATGAACCCCGAACCTTGTAGTTCCACGATTTCACATCTGTTGGACTGTTTCTGGTGTGATTGCTAAATATTTCTTGTGTGTTACTAATTCTAAGGGAGGCACTGATGCTGTACTCCTCCAAATCAAAGTGGGGACTGTATGGAACCCCGTGCAGTGTTTCTTTTATTTCATTACCGACAGTGTGAACCTGGGATATTTCACGTTTCATCTGGAATGCTTCACTTCAGTTGTTCAGAAACATCCATTCCTGCATTTCAAGCCTGCAATACATTCCAGAATAAGTTGGGATGTTTAAGCATTTACCACTTTCCAATGTTGCCATTTCGTCTCACTACACTTGAGACATTTTGGCACTGAGGATACCAAACCAAGAAGTGTTTCAGGTGTCTTTGTCCCATTCCTGAAAACTTGTTTTAAGGCATGCAACAATACGTGGTTGTCGTCACATTTTGTCGTATTAAAATTCTCCACACACTCTCTATTGGGGACAGATCAGGACTGCAGGCAGGCTAGTCCAGGACCCGTACCCTCTACTTTTGCTGCCATGCTTTTATAACGAGTGCAAGATGTGGTTTTGCAATGTCATGTTGAAAAATTCATGGACGTCCCTTGAACAGGTGCCTTCATGAAGGCAGCTTATTTTGCTCTAAACTCTTGGTGTACTTTTTTGCATTAATGCATCCATCACAGAAGTGTAAATTACTTTACCAAGGGCGCTGACCCAACCCCATACCATGGCAGAGCCTGGCTCTTGGACTTGTTGCTGATAACAGCTTGGCTGGTCCTTTTTGTCTTTGGTCTGGACCACAAGGCGTCCACTTCTTATTAAACAGATGTGGAATACTGGTTCTTCTGACCACATTTCACACCTCCACTGTGTGATGGTCCATCCCAGAAGCCTCTGAACCCAGAGATGTCGACACCCCTTCTGGGCATGGTTGACATAAGGCTTCTTTTGTTGCACCCTAACATTGTAAGTGGCATTTGTGAATGTAACTCTGTGTTGAAGTGCTTGACAAAGATTTTCCAAATCAATCCCTTGGCCATGTGGTTATATCAGTTATTGTTGAATGGTGGTTCTTGATGTAGTGCCGTCTGAGGGAGCGGAGATCGGGGGTGCAGCTAAGGCTACGCACTGAACTTCCAGTCTTTTTTCAGGAATATTGTTTGTAAACATTTCAATAATTTTCTCACACATTTGTTGACAAACTGGAGATCCTTTGACTCGGTCTTTCATGGAAACTGCTTTTGTACCAGATCATCACCTGTTGACAAACCCTATTTGAAATCACGTTTATTTATTTACCCTCATTACTCCTCAACTTGGCACAACTTTTTTTGGAATGTGTTGCAGGCCTGCAATGCAGGAGTGGATGTATGTTAACAAATGAAATGAAGTTTAAACATATCTTGGATTCCTACTGTCTGCGATGAAATAAGTCAAAGGAAATATTAGAGTGCTTTTTTTAAATATGCATTTTCAATACTGATTTGGGATTGTAAGCATTTCTGTCTATTTGAATACTTGTAGTCTGTTAGGAAGTCTATTAATCGTTAGGAAATCTTCTGGTGTGCAGTCGCTTCCTCTTCTGTAAGTGATGTGTAATTGTCAGTGCTGATAAACAGCTACAGAAACTTTAGCTGGGATCTGAAGTGCATAGAGGTTTAAGTAACAACTGTTGGACACAGAAGACCAACACGTGCTCTGTCAGTTCAATTATTTGGTATTTACCAGACAATGAAATGTCGCATTGACTTCTTTAAAGTTTAAGATTCCAGACGCAACAGAGAATGTGATATTTTGTTTGGAAGAAGGTGACTCAGCCTTGTTCTTATAAACCGAACAAATCACGTACGTCTGTAAGCAGCCGTGTTTATAGGGTGTGTGGAGCCGCCAACACTTCTCATCAGCTGACTGATGTGGTGTCTACTGATATGAGTAATGTGTGCCCTAGCTCAGGAATCCCCATACACTAACCTTTTCGTTTTGTGGTTTACACGCGTTGCAGTACTGACATTTGCAGGGGAAGTGCGTCTGTGTATTGGTGGGGGGAATACAGATGATCGACGATGTCACTGTTTATGATGATGATGATTATAAATATTGATGGGAATCAGACGAGTGGGATTTCTGGAGAGGGTAGGTGGTGATGTCATACAGACACTTGGCTGTCCGGCTCAGTGCAAAGGCACCGTGTCCCAGTATGATTTTAGTAATTAGCCTTTCATGTGTGCAATTCCTTGGTCATGTAAAAAGTGGCGCTCTTGTTTTAATGAGCACTAATTAGCCACATTGTCTGTTTTGATGTATTCCACCAGTGCGTCAGGGTGTTCGGCTTGTACGCGGCAGAATGACATGCACTTGTGTGTTGATGGGTTGTCTTCTCCGTTTCTTTTATCTAGGTTTCTATCTCTGAATGAGCCTTTGTGGTGAGATAACACATTTCGTTGGCCAATTATTTCACCTTTTGATGGTGTTTGCAGTTCAAAGAGCATAGACAGTATTCACTAAAAGGACATGCATTTATGGCGTTTTTTTATGCATCCCTTGGTGACGGTGTCTATAAATGTTTAGGTGTAACACGTTTGATGTTATTATTGAATGGATTTTTAAAAGATCGGTGTCCAGAATGCAATGGTTATTACTGTGATGAATAGAAGTTGGTTGTATTCAGCCTCAAACGCCTGTCTCATCTTAGTGTGAAGGTGGCTAACGCACTGCGTCATCCCAGTTTAACCCTGTAATAAGGTGGAAGCATAACTGGGTAATCTAATTGGCTCCGTGGGTTTTCCACATGGTAAGAAGTACCACGTCTGTTGGAACAGACTGAAAACTATGCCTGAGGTGTTGTCTTCAGTGTCCTCTGCCCTTGAGAGGCTGTGCGCAGAGGAGACTGTCGCTTTCTGTTAATGTTAACTGAGGTTGTCCAGGGTCACAGAGGTCGAGAGTTCTTCCTGCAGTAGGGAGACCAATGGCAGAAAGGACAAAGCCGACCTCTTCTGAACGACGCAGAAGGATCAGATGTTGCCTTGTGAATGTTTGTAATTGGTCCGAGCAGTGCAGCTATGTTTTATAGCAACCATAAAGATTAGTATTGCACAGAAGATGTTTGTGTTATAAATGTTGACAATTCTCCTTTGCACCAACCTCGGTAGAGCCCAACCAATCACATTCTAGTATTACAGCAGAAACTCATGAGAGCATCCCTGCAGAATGTGACACCTAGTTTGTGTGTCAGCTTTCAAGCTGGCTGTTTCTCAGCATGCATATCAGTCACTTGCAGGTTTCAGGAAGTGTCCATTAGGACTTTCTTCAGTTGATTGATGTGTGGGATTGGAGGGGAAGTGCTGGGCAGGCTTTGTTACCTTGATCTGCAGTGGCGGTGTACATTACTTCTCCTTCCCCTGCAGATCCCTGCTGGCTGTCCTGCTTTGGTCTGCACGTTTGTATGTTTTATGTTTGTTTCATGCTCAGAGGGCGTTTTGAAGCACCAAAGCAGGCTTTGTAAGGTTACATCTAGTCTGTATCAAAATCCAACTTGCATTTTTTTCCCCCCGTTCAGTTCAAGCTATGCATGTTTTTCTTCTGTGAAGCTGGGTTTCTACATTTGTGACACTCTTTAACACCTGTTAGTATGTAGGAATTGTCTACAGTGGAATAATGGTCATTCTATTGACTTTGCTATCTGTGGTGTGATCTGGTTTCACAAACCACAAAAAGCGCCTGTTCTCAACTCATCATACACAGCCTTTTGGTTAACTTTCTGCATCTGGGTTTAATCTGGGATGGATTTTTTTTTCTCTTCAATCAAACTAAATGATGGGGGAAAACCCTGCTGGAAAGCTATAATGATGAGGACATGGACATTTCCACAATCTAAAACAGTTTCTACACACATAATGTGCATTACATTATGTAGGTACAAGTGTTAGTGGAGATGCTTGACAAACGTGAGTTTTTAAAATTCCTTAATACAATTAATTATTTTCCACTACCTTAGTAATTCAGTAGTTTTTAAACTTGTCAACCGAGTTAGAACAGTCTCTAGAATAAATTAGCTAATGGGCAAACGAGCACACGATCGGTAAGGTAGTTACACACACACACACTCTTACTTCCCCCTTACACCAATGTATAAAAGCTGTCATATCGTTGCTATTAATAAAACACACACTCGCTGAATACAAGCAGTACACATTAGACATAGTCTGAGAATACCCAGAACTATCCAGGGTGCACTAAAACAAGTGAACGTAACCAGTCTTGAAGCATCTTGCACGTGTAGGAATCAAAGTCCAACTATGAGATCCCTTGAGCTGTGGTAAAAATGATTAATTTAGCCAGAGAAACCATCTGTCATGAATATTACTGAAAGGTGGCCATGGTGTAAAACCCTATACAAACAAACACACTGCTTGTGGAATCACAGCATTAATTGGTTGTTGAGATGACCGGCTGTTTACGGGCACAACGTCCAGACTTGCTTATGTGTGTACCCACCGGTCATACCTGGACCAGAAGCATCAACGTATCACAGCAATGGGCCGAAATGGCCAGTGTGGTAGCTGTATACATGTCTGTGGAAAATTCCAGCTCTCTCTCTGACAGTTTTGCCAGTGCCTTTCCTGGTGCTCTGTGTTGATTACACTACATCAGCGTCGTGCCACCACAACAGCACAATGCCACAATTGCAGTTACAAAACACAGAAATCTACCGGGTGCAACACTTCTAAGAATATAGTGCTTACTATGAAGACACCGACAGGGTTTTGTCAATCGCTTGAGATGGCACAAATTTGACAAAGGCTGCCGCCTTGTAATTCAGGCAAAAGCCCTGATCAGTCTCGGAGTGTGATGTTTTAATCTAGGGTGGTGTAATGCCCTAAGTCTGAAATTGCAGTGCGTAGGGGACAGAGCTTTTGAGATGCTATCAGCCAGATAGAATAGGACCTGTCTACTAGCATGACTGTGCAGTCTGCTTAATTATAACAAAGGGTTTGATTATAATTTGTTGGGGAAATGAAAGCTTCTGGGTGCTTCGTTCAGGTGGAGTCAGCTAATTATTGTGTTTAAAGTAGGAAGATTACAGAAACAGATGGACTGTGTATGTGCGCACCTGCGGGAATGTTTATTTTAAAATAATTGAGAGGGGATTTTTGTCACTGTCACTTAAATTTACTGGGAAAGATAATGGAATTAAATTAGCAGTTCGCGTACAATTGTTCTGGTGTTAGCTGTGGTTTACATTTGTTAGGAGAGGTGTAACAGGTTGGGAAAATGAACGTAAAGGCACATAAATATGTTTAAAAAAGGCCTGTTTGGGTATTATTTCTAAAAAAACCAAACTGTTAATACTGCTGCAACCTACTAACAAAACTTGGTACTTTTTGAGGTTGGTTAAACAGTTTAATTTTAAGTTGTAAATGTATTATTTATATGCAGCTTGATAAACTGCTTTGGTCTTCTCCAGTTGTCTCTACCCACTGCTACTGTAGTTCCCATATATTCACCAGGATACAGGAAGGTGCTCAAGCTTTGTGGGCTGCATCTCTGAACACGAGCTGATTCAGTTCCTAAGTTACAACTCCGTTATGGACTCGAAGCGGAAACTGAGTTTTAATTTTATTTACTGCAGTGTAGAAGAGAAGGCACGCTGTATCTAGTCAAGTATTGCTTTGTTCGTTAACGTTTCGGTTGGCCGACATCAGAGCCTAAAGATATGATAACCTGCGTGAAGCTGGACTATATTCACTTGGATGGCATGGTGCATCAAGCCAGACGTCCTGTACTGGATGGTGCGGTACAAGTACGCGTAGCATTTACTTGTGAGAGTGTAATGAGATGTCATGGAACCTTAAGTATTAAAATCTTGGTGTTGGTTTCAGTGCACTAGAATACATTTAACTTTGCTGTTTCACTGCTGGACAATTTTCAGACCTAAAGAGAACTGATGTACGTCTGAAAGCAAGATATAGAAAAGTACAAGTAGCCCTGAAAGTGTCGTTTGTGATTTGGCCCTGTAACCTTACGGGGGAAACAAATGACTACAACAGTCAATCCAGGTGAGAGTTTATTTTTGATGAGCTTGGAACCCGAGCAGCCAAGGGAGAGATTGTTGTTAGGAGGCTCAGCAAACGAGTTGATGCCACAGTGCACTCCTGTCCTGTGATTTGGAGCATTGAGAGCAAACCAGATGACAAGGCACTGGGGAGAAGAGAAGGAAAGTGTAGAGGTACAAGTAGACACATGAGTGAGTGAGCGAGCGAGCAAGTGAGGGAGTGGAGGGAGCGAGTGCGGTGTGTGTGTGTGTCTTGGAGGGGGGGGGCTGGTAGTTTGATGGACGGTAGTGCTGGGATGTGCTCGCTCAGCCGAGAGGCTCCCAGAGGGAAGGCAGAATGGAGCACATCATTACGCAGCACAGGGAAGCGCTGGGCTTGCCCTCTCACTCTTTCTCCCTCTTTTTCACTCTCGCTCCCTCACTTTTCTCCCCTGCCACAGCAGGACAGTCAGTCTGCGGAACGGGGATGGCGTGTTTATCTGAGCCATGTGCCGATGAAACCACAACAGGCACCAACACGCATTGATCAAGGTTAAATCGTCTAAGTGAAAGTGCACTGTTACAGTAGTTTTATGCTCAGAGAGACATGAGGCTGGTATTCTCTATGTAATGGTATTAAGCACGCGCTGTAATGTGATCATGGACGCTCTGAATTACCGGCAATGTATTTTCGTTCAACTTCAGATTCATCAAAGAAGAGCACAGCAACTATGCTTTTATTAGCTGGCACATACTGATCATGTGATGCCATGTTCACAGGGTGGCAGGACATAGTCATAAACTCAGAAATATTTAATCTGGGCAGTAATGGCTAAAGAGTTGGCGAAGTGTAACTGAGAGCCTATACACATTTTATTAGCTACACCTGTTCCACCTGTTCCAAATATTTAATCAGCAAATCACATGGCAATCAATGGTGCATTTAGGTGGGTAGACATGGTCAGGATGAACTGCAGAAGTTCAAACCGAGCGTCAGAATGGGAAAGAAAGGTGAGTTGACTGACTTTGAATGAGACATGGGCCGTTTCTCAACACTAAGTACGCAAAGTTTGTACTTGCCTACTTCCTAGTGTGGACTAGGAAGTTGGACTTGCGAGTACATTCTCCTGATGATGGGAGGACACAGTTTGGTTATTCTACAATTGGAACAGCAGGGTACTTGGCTATGGAGACAAGATGGTTTACTTTTTAGACCTAGATAATATCCTAAAACATCTTGTATAAAGTTGGTGTCAGCTGTCAGTGGTGGAAGAAGTGCTCAGATCTTTTACTTTCCATTGAATAGTTTAATCTAAGTGTAACAACGGACCGATCGCATTTAAGCATAAATAAAAACCTTCCCAAACATAACCGAGCACCAAGTCTGATTTTAGAAGGGAATTTAATTCTTAACTTCAGTTTATATAAGACAATTCATATTTAGAACACAGGTTGAATAAATAATATAATGCATAATAAATCCGTTAATAGCTTTACGTCACATCTCTGAAATCGTCTGAGCATTTTTTATGTAAGCTCCATTTTGGAGCTCCAACTGGCCGTATAGTTGAAGTTTAAATAACTACATTCTCACCTAAAAAAATCTTAACTTTGTTTCGTGACACATTACCAATATTACTTTGAAAGTTATACATCCAATAGGGAGTCCTCTCATCCATTACTAAGCTGACAATTTCACAAGTACAGAAGAACACAAGTACAGAAAAGCATATTGGCCATGGTTATTGGTGCTAGACAGGCTGGTCTGAGCATTTTAGAAAGTGCTGCTCTACTGGATTTTCACGCACAGCCATCTCTAGGGTTTATAGAGAATGGTTTGAAAAGGAGAAAATATCCAGTTAGCTGCAGTTACCTGGCGAAAATACTTTGATGATGCCAGAGGTCAGAGGACAATGGCCAGACTGGTTCAAGCTGAATGAAAGGCAGCAGTCACTCATCACTTGTTACAAACCAAGGTATTTAGAAGCCTCTCTGAACGGATAACACGTCGAACCTTGAAGCAGATGGGCGACAGCAGCAACACTTGGTGTGACTCCTGTCAGCTAAGAATAGGCAACTGAGAATATAATTTCCATGGGCTCACTAAAACTGGCCAATACAAGGTTGGAAAAACGTTGCCTGGTCTGATGAGTCTCGATTTCAGCTGCAACATTCATATGGTGGAGTCAGAATTATCGTGAACATCATGAAAGCATGAATTAATCATGACTTGTATCAAGCTGCTGGTGGTGTAATGGTGTATGGGATATTTTCTTGGCATACTTTGAGCCCCTTAATACCAACTCTGCATTGTTTAAACAACACAACCTACCCGAGTATTGCCATGTCCTTCCCTTTATGCCCACCTTTTGTCACAGCTCAACTAATTTCAAACTGGTTTCTTGAACATGATAATGAGTTCATTACTCCAACGGCCTCCACATTAACCAGAGCCCAGTCTAGTAGAGCACCATTGGGATGTGGTGGAATGGGAGAGTCAAGTCATGGATGTGCAGTCGAGAAATCTGCAGCTGCCGTCTGATGCTGATATGTCAATAATCTCAGAGGAGTGTTTCCTGTACAGTGTTGAATCTGTGCCACAAGGAATTAAGTTAGTTCTGAAGGCAAAACCCAGTACCAAGTGTGCTTGATGTTGCCAGTCAGCATGTATGCAATATGGAAGTGTTTCTTCTTGTAACGTGTGGTATGGAGAACTGCTTCTTCATATTTAGTGATTAGTAAGCAATTAATTGGAAGATGTGTCAAACTAGCTAGGCTTGCTTAACTTGGCTTCTAGCTAATATATTAACACTCACGTGACACATTTATTGTGGGTGACTGTTGTTACAAATTTTTTAGTCTCTAAATGGAAAAACTAACCTTGTTAGACCTGCTGAACATGTCCAAGCGCTGCTGTGTTTTTTTTTTGTCTGGTGTGTCCTACTGGTAATCCACAGAAATACTAATAGGATTCCTCTCTGGATTTGGTGTCTGTTATCACAAATGATAAAGCATTCTTGAAACAGTTTTTGCCCTCATGAAAGTTCCTTGCTGTGTCTGCCAGTGTGGTTTTATCTTAGTTTTAGAGATCAACATTTTGACCACCGGAAAATGACAGAGCTTAGGGAAGAAAGGCTTGAACTGGGCACTTGAGTAGGAATTTCTTGAGCGCAGACCAGTGTAGCATGCATAGGGAAGCTTCAGTGCATGAACACTCTTGCAAATGTATTTTTGTGTGCTTTGCTTGTCTTTGCGCTCTTTAGTAAAGACTACCAAAGCTCTGCAGGCTTCACCCCGACTGTTTCAAACAAGGGGTTTTTAATAGCAGATGTTATAGAAATTGTAGGACAGAGGTAGGATTCGATGCACATGGGATCACGAGAAGTCCAGGGCCGGGTCAAGAGTGTGTGAGGGAGTAAGGAAATTTGAAGAACACTTTAATTAGATAGTAATTTAAAAGGATGCTCAGAAAAAAATCATTTTTTTTTTTTTTTTGTACAAGTAAGTTTACAATTACAGTACATTTGAATTGGTAGTTTTTCCTTTGCTCTTCTGGACCTGTCAGCACATACGTGTTCATTTTGAGCAGTAGTAATGACAGCTGGGAATTGTAGTGAGGAAAAGCTGTGGTTGTGCGATAAACGTTTTTGTTTTTCAGTACATTATTGAATACATTGCCTTACATATTCAGTACTTTATTAAGTAAGTTTAATGTTAATGGCATTGCCCAACTGTTGTTCAATGTAAGTGTTTTAAACATGTTTAAGATGCGCTATGCACTGTGATACTCTCCACTAGTTGGCAGTGCATGACGTAGAGAGTCACTTGCCGGGAGTGATGAGCGCTGAGCAATGTAGTGAGGAACATTCATTTGCAGTGGTGTCAATGTACGCTATGCTATGATGTACAGTGTATGTTAAATGATTCGATTTACTATAAATTCAACTTACGATGGAGGTCTTGTTTCCATAGATCTGGTGGCTGTTTCTCTTGTGGGACCTGGCAACCCTGTAATTAAATGCAGCACATGTGAATTGCTTGTTTAAATAAAAAACTTGTCTCTGTCTTTGCAGCATTATAGAGAAAGCTGGAAGAAGGGCAGGGTACTATTAGAAATGAATGAAAAACGAATATCTGTAATTGTTGATAAGGTGGGTCCATGTTTACTCGCATCCTCCTGTGAGATTATTGGCTGGTTGTGAAGTAGAAATCCGTTTGTCCGAATCATGTATACCTGGAGTTTACCCTTTCCCTAATTACCCAAGTGCATGTAAACTCGTTGATGGGATTACGGACAGAATTCGATTTCCCACAGCTATTGGATTATTAGTGAACGTAAATGCACTCGTCGTATTACTTATCACTGAAGAAATGCCACTTACAAAATAATCCCTGCAACCAATCAGGCTGTGCAGGTTTGATATCGTCAGTAAGAGCTGTTTTCTTCCTCTTCGTTCTAGTCTTGACATTCTATAGCGATTGTGTCTGTAGCCTGTGATTATCTTTTCAGATTTGAATGCAAGGGTAAGAAATAACTTGGCATTCAGAAATTTCAACCACAAAGCCCCTGTTGAGTGCCTGCGCTTGGTTTTCTTTTCGAGTCCGGAACAAGAAGAGCTGCTTTGTTGTGTTTCTCCTCATTAGTTTTGCAGGCCATTCTGGTCTAGACATAAAATATCCTGTGAAATGTTGTCTCTGCTAAGCAGCATGCTGTATTGCTCAGAGTCTGCTTAAAATAATTTGAAACAGGTTCTGTTTACACAGGAGGAGGGGTAGGAAGGGGAATGAGGGTGCAAGGGAGATACTGCAATGGGAAGGAGTGTTGAACGAGTAGACAAGTCGAGCATGTGACATGCCAAAGAATGTGAGGGGCTTTTGTTGATGGACAAATTTAAGAAGTGTTTAACACTGCTGCTTCACCTAGCTGTCAGTCTTGAGGATGGCAAGCAGCATTTGAAAAAAGATTAGCTACTGTAGAAAGCTGTCTCTTATGAATGGATCACTGTCAACTCTTTGCCTCATGAGGCAGAGCACTTGCTGCTAGTGGAGTGTTGACTTACTTACTAGCCGCCTTATTATGTTTCCTCTGTTTTGCCCTTTGGCAGTCTATAAGTTCTGTATTGAATCATTTGAGACGTTGGAAGTGCAATACTTATTTGTGTAACGAATTCTCCTTTCTTTCTTTCTCTGTGTGATTTTTCTAAGTGTACCCTTAACCCGCCCTGTATTCACTATATTTTAAGAATTTCCACACAAAGACTGGAGCTCAGAATCCCTCCAGAAGGAGGAGAAAATGACTGTTTTATGTCTTCAGCCTAGTCTAGAGCAGCAATTCTCTGGGACCCAGGTGCTCTCCATGGGTTTCTACGCTCCATCTCGGCTGCGGCGAACAGGCACCGTGCCACTAATCGTTTAGTGGAATGGCTTATGGGAGCTGAATCCCAGAGCTTGTTTAACACGCACTGAAAACCAGCGACTTCATCATCCCCCTCCGCTAAGGGCTTAATACGGCTGTACTTGAGGATCAGGCCTCTGCTCACTGTTACGCTGATGACTGCACATGAATGTTGTTTGCCATGGCAATGATGAGATGTTCTTTTGGAGGCGAGGTTTCAAAATTCAAAGCTGATTGATGTCAGTATATCTGGATTCTAGAAATTCAAACAAAACAATGTTGCCAGACCTCTTCAGCTGTGCTGTTCGGGGAATGGAATGCGTAGTCATCATTCTCCCTCAAATGTCCAAAAGGATTTCGCTCATGAGGCTGAGTAATGGAATCCTTATGGTGCACAAACTACATTGACTCTGCAGGGAATAGATCATAGTAGAGGCAGCATGGGTTGTGAATTATTGCGTATTAGCTATTTACTAGTGATATCATGATCCAAGGAACATGTGAGTCATTGTCATTGACCCATGAGTCATTACAGCTTATTTCACAATGACGGATATCTGCGTAGTTTTATTTAGTAATATAAACAAGAACGTGATAAGCAGTGAAAGAGCATTAGAATGCTTCAGTTTATAAGTGACATGAAGTAAACAGAAAATGCTTTTATTCTGTTTCATAATCATGACGGGCCTACAGTCAGTACATTGCAGTCTAAAAATATATGACCAGCATTCCAGCTACACTACAATTCAGTTACAGATGTTTTTTAATTGAGTGGCGGCACAGTAAGACAAGTGGTTAGCCCTGTCGCCTCACAGCTCCAGAGATCCCTGGTTCAATTCCTTGTTCGGACTCGGCCTGTGTGGAGATTGCATGTTTTCCCTCTGTCTATGTCGGTTTTCCTTAGACATGCGTTGGGTTGACTGGCGCCTCTAAAGTGTGAGTGGGCGAGCAAGTAGCCATTAAGAATATGTCCGATATGTAATGTCTACAATCTGAATTGTTGTTTTAATGCTGTGCGAACTGACATTATCGAGTATGTCCATCACTTTTCCAAAAAAAAAAAGTCAAAAACACACCTTCCTGGATTCACTGCGTTATGTAGCCATCATAGACCAGACCACTGCACACGTGCACCGAGTGCATGAAGCATACTAGTATGCCACAAATCAAGTTAGGGTTCTACCATTACTGAAGTTAAAAATGAGTGAACTGCGCCAGGAGACAAAATGCAGACACCACTAACCTCACAGTCTACTTCATTAGGTTTAATTGCTAGATGTGGCTTGACTTTGAGAAGATGGATGTTGCTCAAAAGAAGGCTATCTGCAGACTATGTTGAAAAGCAGTTCCTGTTAAAGACTTCACCATCTGTGAACTAACCAACGTGCTGAATATGAAGATTATGACAAACTTTGGGAGTCAGCTGTGCACGACAGGTGTACATCAGGCAAGGTACCAGCACAAAAACACACTGCAAACTTTAGGGGACTCGTTGTGCAAAAAAAGTGCCTTATGACAAGAGAAGCAACAGAAAGCATGACATAACAAATGTTGTCACCAATTATATCTCTAAAGACATGATGACAGTTCAGGTGGTTGATAGAGATGGGTTCGAACAACTTTTGAACACCTTGGAGTAGAGATGCACCGATCGATCGATTGCTGCCTGGAACTGGTTGGTTTTCAGCATGATCAGTCTCATATAACTGATTCTGTGCCGGTCACATTTAGTCTGCACTTGTGATGCCGACAGCAGCACAAACACAGCCACGCACATGAACAGCGCAGTGCTTTGACTAATGTTAATTTTGAATTCGGTTCATGTGTGTAAGGAGCTATAAACTTAAACGGGTAATGCTCAGCCGCATTTGTTTCCGGGTCCCAACGTTTAGTGTGAATCAGAAAAATTGGAAATCAGAATTTGCAAAAATCGGTGCATACCTTAAACCCAAGACTTACACTGCCAAAGTATGGTCTAATTATCGTTATTGACAAAATCCCCGAAAATATTGAGATATCCTTTTTAAGTCAATATCGCACCTTGCTAGTTGCTGGGACCATGCCTAGCATTGGTTTCTGTCTTGTGCTCTGCTGCCGGTTGGACCCTGGCTTCCTGCTACCCTGACATTGAATGAATTAATGTTTTTAATTCCAGGATTTTCTGTATCCTCTGATACATGTACGGTCTCATTCTGCCACCTTTGTTTCAATCAGTGCAATGCTGTAGAACATTAAGGTAAATATGCATAAACCACAAACGAAATACTTCGGATTGCCTTTTTACTTATCGAAGTAGTTTGTGGCCGTATGCTATAAGTATCATACTTGCTGATGGTACTAATTTCATGGTTTGGAGTCCAAAGCTGTTATATCAGAAGCATTTTTTTGGTGATTTTGCACTCCGTTTAGGGCAGTGGTGTGTTGGTTGGGCCGGGACTAACCACCAGCCACCTTGCCATTGCTGCCTTTTTGTTTAGATTGTGTCTCGTGTGTTGGTGACAGTTGATTTTTATTGCATGCAGCAGAGGACCACTTGACTGATCCTCTTGGAGAAAATTGAAGAGGAGGTTGTGAGGAGGAACTGTCAATCACTGTCTGCTAAGACTGCAAGAGCAGCTGTCTGGGCTATTAGCCCAGCGAAATCTGCAGTATTAAGGTTGGAACGGTCAATGATAGACAGTCGAAGCCCACTGTGTGAATTCTCATGGTATTGTTATAAATAATTGTAATCCCCAAACTTCCTCTTTGTTTAATTCAGTGGGTCGTATGAGGTAATGGTTGTTTCGTTCATATTGTAGTGTTTAGCGCTAAGGAAAAAAAGCTGTAAGACGGTAGAGATTGTGCACATGCATACACACAGTGGTGTGCAGGATGATGAAACCCTGCTCGTTAGAGAGGCGGATCCCTGTCAGAAGCCCCCTGAACCCTTAGATCATTGAAGGCAAGTGGAGTGCGAGTTTACAGGAACCAATAGGGGACTCTCCCATTTGAAAATTATGGACATTGTGAATGGGTTTTTTAAATATTTGCTGTCTGAACCATTTTTTCAGATAATGGGTTTGACTGTACTTGTATACTGGTCGTGTGGTGGCTGTTTTGTCTCTGCTCCTCCCTCAGGATATTTTCATTCACCACGCACTAGTAGCGTTCACCAAAAATGTAATGGATTGTATTCTTTACAGCTTTTTTGGCCGGTTGTTTATATCCATGCATTGCTTGTGTTTGCTAATCTGAGCAGCCTTACAGAGAGTGGCCATCCTGATTAATACATCACCCAGCAAACAGAGCATTGTTCTGTCGAGTTGGTCATGTGCTGGCAAATAAATAATGCATTGTGTGGTTTCTGTCTTGCTATGGCAGTTTTGACAGTGGTCCTGACATGCCAGCGAGCGTTTGTGGCTGAGTTACAGCTGGCACTGAATCACAGTTTAACCGCCTGGCCTATTTCTGCCCCTCTGATCTACTCCTCGTACAAATCTCACCACTTGGCAGGAGAACCGGAGCGAGAGGGTGAAGAGAAGGGGGTTTGAGCAAATCAATCACAGTCTTGTCCACCTCCAGCACTGTGCTCTGAGCGTAACCTCCAGTTAGAAGAGGATTCCTATTGAATGTAGAAACCAAGTTTTGCCGAGGCTCAGTGCATGCTTTTGACAAGTCCCACAGCTGGATCGGAGTGAATACCTCTTGGATATCTTGTAGTGGTTGGACTGAGGTTGGCCACTAGGGATTAATCTAGAAGTCAGGCAATAAAAAGTTTTGAGCAGTTAAAATAACACATTATAAAAGATCACGTTAATGAATTGTTGCTAAAACTACTTTGTTTGTTTATCCATTCTTTTTGGCCTCTGCATTTAAACAGCAGATCGTGTTGCTACATGTTAAGTGTATTCCCTAATATTTGGTTTCCATTCCACCAGAGGTTACCTCTCAATGACTTTGTAGTTGTCCGTTTCGATGCGCCTGCTGTTTCTACAAGTCTTCAGTGATACTGAGGGTGGTTGATTTTCTCAGCCAAAGTATCAGTACAGATTCTGTAACTTCCTTTAATGAGTATCCTTTTGCCATATCAACTGCAATAATACTCTCTCGTCACTCATTGACAAAAGGCTAATTCCTGTAGCACTTTGTCAGTGGGCCCATACTCATCTGGAGCTTGTATTGATTTTGATGTTGCCTGGCCCCCTTGACATGACTCCCTATTATGAGGCGATTGATTGTCCTCTGATTGGCTAGCCCCTGTAACTCATCTGTCAAGCGAGGAGAGATTCAGAATGCTCTGCCACTGACTGAAGCAGCTGGGATTTGAGACCGTAGTTCTATTCTGTAGTGTTCTTCATCTTCAAGATATCAGTAAGATCGAGTACAATGTTCCTCTTCCACAGCAGAGGTTTGTCTATTGAATCTTGTTTTTGTAGGTCTTGTCACTCGGTTTCTAAATATCTGGCAAAAGAACAATTCTCCTTCAAGCATTTTGTGTTAATTAAAAAAACAAAAGTATGCAGTTTATGTGAATGATGCTTGTAAATTTGCATCATTCCATTAGCAAAAATGAGCTGCTGTGTGCTTTGTGCAAGATTTAGTCAATACAGGCATGAGGTATTTAATGTCCTAATTACATTCTGTGAAACAGGATGTTGAGTGTAGTCCCTTAGTATGTTTAGGCTACTGTAATGTAAATATGTTCACTATATGTATTTTCAGTAGTAAACTGCATGCAAACGAAACATGACTGGAACACTACCATCTACACAGCATCCCTAATGCCATTGCACCCAAAGACTGTGGGACTGTGGAACTGTGGTAGCCTAGCGGTTAAGGTAATGGACTCTGGCACAGAAGGTCCAGGGTTCAAATCCCACCTCTGCCAAGCTGCCACTGTTGGGTCCTTGACCCTTAACCCACAATTGCTTGGATTGTAAGATTGTACCAATTGTAAGTCGCTCTGGATAAGGGCATCTGCTAAATGCTGTAGGTGTCTGTGCTGGACAATTCAATTCAAAGACTGAACTGTTATACACATACTAATCATTTTTTTTAACTTATGGAAATTCACAATAATTGTATTAAATACAGTAATGTACTTAAGAGGATGCTATGATGGACCTGATGCTTGTTTGACAGAAGACAAAAATACATTGATAGAAGACCAGTCAGAGACTCAACGAGTAAATGTGAACCTCTTTATATAGTTATAGGGTAAAGAGAATATAGTGGCCTGGTCTATTGCTGTTTCCCGAAAAATGGTACACCATAGTCAGACTTGCCAACAAGACAAACTAAACAAGAGGTTAAAAAGCTTATTGCTTGTATAAATATTTAAGTGTAACAAATCTGTAAGCTTTTGACAGCCTAACTTTATTTATGACTCAGTTATAGACTTTTCACGGATCTACTCCCCCACTAATTTGCACGTCCGGTGCGGGAGTGAATGGAGTGACACTAGGATATTGAGCTGTATTCCCTTTTTGACATTGTACTGTGCTGCACGATGTCAGAATTGTAAGGTTTGTTTGAGGTGAGATCTCGGCGTAATGGAGTGTAGATCTCTGCAGAGCATGTGTCATTTCAGCTGAGTAGTCCAGAAAACAATCATGGCAAGGAAGTGTTTTGGATTGATGTCAGTGCTCTCTTTTCTCAGACATATTACAACAGGACAAATCGAACACCTCAGTGTTACCTTGATTCTTCCCAAAACACACTCGCACTTAAATTTATTATATATATATTTTTATAGTCAAAATATTGCAGTACTTCTGATTTAACTTTGGTTTACATTATGACTACACCCTAGAAAATTGTCTACTGTAAGAGATTTGGCTATGTAGCACAGTGTTTCTTGAGCGCTTTGCTGTAAATCGGCAAAAGGTGGGTGGGGTTTTACTTTGTTTACGTGTGAGAACCACAAGGAAAGATGGTGGGGGAAAGGGATATTTCAGAGGCAAAGGACTCGAGGAGCTTGTGAATACAAGGGGATTTCTGTTGCCTGGTCATGGTTTGGTTTTACAAAATCTGACACTGCATAGGAAAATATTATCTGTAAAGTTTGTCGCTCAGTGGTTGCCAGTTGGAGGTGGTAAACTGAAGCATGCTGGGAAGTATTACAGAGAGTGCATCAAGTGGTGCCGAAGCACCGGGTGTTAAAATTTAGTCACCTCAAAGGTTTCACTGAATAGTTTACTTTAGTGACTCTGTGTGACAAATCCAGCAGATGGAAGGATAGAACGAATGCAGTTAAGGACCTTGTAATTAGACGGAACCGATTTACACAATTGAAAAGATGTGGTTCAGAAAGCCAATCAAAACCCTTGAGCCGAGGTGTGTTATGGCCAGCCACAAGCACTTTAGGTGTCTAGGTCCCTCGTTTGTATGGTTTACATGGAGAGTTTATTTCAAACAAATCTGCAGATGGATTGACTTGTCTTTGGACACTGGTGTGGTGGGGGTGTGTTACTTTTTGCTGCACTGGTATGAGTGGATCAGACATCTCATGCCACTGGTGGTCTGAGAATAGTTCTAACCAAAATATCCAGTGAGAAGTGCTCTGTGATCGCTGATGAAGGTCTAGAGACTACCTAACATGAACTGTGCAGCAAAAGATGAGCTCTGACTTCTACAACTACCAACTTGGTAGATGTGTCTAATAGTGTGGTAGGCAGACTGTTATCTTCAGCAGCACTGCTGTCCTGACTGGCTCGTACCAGCGCAACACACACTTACTGTGGCATCACAATGTCAGTGTTACTGCGGTGATGAGAATGATCCATCATCCAAGTAGTACCAACTCTATGGGTTCATGAGAGGGTCTTGATCATTGAAGTACAGGGTGACAGGGAGCCAACAAAGTATGCAGAACAAGATGGATTATAGTCTGGTCTGTAGACCTACAAACATGCACCTTATATGGTAACTGATAAAATGGGCAATGAGTGTAGAAACAAGGGGGTTGTCTTTAATGTTATGGCTGATCAGCTTCTAGTCAGAGTGGTATTCTGTATGGGTCAAAAGCTGGTCTCACATACCTTCGTTTAAATTCAGATAGTACTGGTGTTTAAAAAAAAATGCTCTCACTGGAAGTCTGGGATTCACTGTTCAGTAGGTAGAGTTGAGTTGCAGCCCTTGTCAGTTCCCACGTGTCAGAAATGCAACTGCTTCAGCGTGATGCAATTAGACACCAACTTCTTGCCTTTGGTTCTTTTGTGGGCAGCTTGTTCACTCTTGCTATCTGATCTCGTCTGCGTTATTCAGAATTTGATCATGCATTTTTTTCAAGTCGGTCTGTCTTTGCATCTAACTGATTTATCATTTGTGTAAAAGAACTCAGGAAAAAGAAGTTGCTTAACACTTACTGTAAGTGGTGTAACTCTGTGACTTGTGTTACATATGTTTATATGCAGCAGTTCCTCTCAACAACATACTAAAATGGTGTGGGAAAAGTAGACATGCCTGTGACGTGGGTAACATTTTAATACATTTTGTCATGTGAACAGTGATTACTGATCGTTTGTCTAATGTTCAGGAGATCATGAAATATGGCTTTTAATCTGTGGCTGCTCAAAATGATTGATGTAGGATACCAAAGACAGTTTGGGGATCCTCCATATATAGGGTTGGTGACCCACAACCAAGGCTAGAGTACCTGAGAACACAAGAACATGTGATGATATGTTCCATTATGGTACTATTCTGTCCCAGTAACATTATAAATTATGAAATTCTCAAAAGTCAGTTTAAGTTGTTGGCGAGATGCAGGCAGCAGGTGACCCTGCTCAGTGCTCACAAATCAAAGTGCTCTCATTTGCTGAAATTTCTCTTTACGTATTTCCTTAAAAAATCACCATAAATGTAGACCATTGAATTAGCATTCAGTAGAAATGATCTGCCTTCTAGCTAGGTGAAATATAAATAGCCTAAAGTTCCTTATCTGGTGGAGCAAGACTGAATAAAGACTGAAACATTGAGTGTGTTTACATGTACTTAATAATCTGATAACTGCAGAAAATCAGATTTAGTCAGTAATCCGATCAACAGGTATACATGCGCTTGGATAAACAGATAGTAATCTGTGGGTTTACATGACTCCGAGAATAATCGGATTTCCACTTTGCAAACCAGCCAATAATTTCACAAATATGTCATGTAAACGTCAAACTTTAATAGTAAATAATACAATTCTTCATTTTCTCAAGTATATACTGCATTTCAAATTCTCCCAAAAGTGTTCAATAGCCACCTTTTAAATCTGTGGCGCTTTTCATTCTGGGGTTGCCAGATCCAGCGAGGGGAGAAAAAGAGCTCAAATAAAGCCAAGTGTTTAGAACAAGAGGGCCTGGCATTAGACTTGTATGTGCAGACTGAGAAAACTGATTGAAATTGGAAACATGCTATGACAAATCCAGCTCGCTCTGAGATCTCTTAATCTGATTTCTAGATCTAGATATTTCCTTATTGCATGACCACTTGAATAATCGGGTAACTGCAGAAATCCGACTGTGATCGGATTATTTACATTTACAGCATTTAGCAGATGCCCTTATCCAGAGCGACTTACAACTGATACAATCTTACAATCCAAGCAATTGTGGGTTAAGGGCCTTGCTCAAGGACCCAACAGTGGCAGCTTGGAAGAGCAGGGATTTGAACACTGAACCTTCTGGTCCATAGTCCAGTACCTTAACCGCTAGGCTACCACAGTCCCACCAATGATTATTAAGTGTGTGTAAAAGCTCTCCGTTATGTAATGCTCAAGTATTTGGTATGATTTGTGTAAATTTTTGCATCGATACATGCTAAATTCACAGACATGGCAGCAATTGCTTTATTTTCTACAGTGTTGGTTGGAACTTGGTTGGTATATGAATGCTGTTTGTATGGCGATTCTTTGCCATTTCGCCAAACGAATGCAAACGCTAGAAGATCTCATTCAACTAGAAAATAAGTCGGGCTAATTGCCTGTCAGAACGTTTAGGTAGTGTTAACTATGCTGTTGGGGTCTCTTGTCTCTTTCTTTTTTACTTCCTGTATACTAGGTCAGGATATTCCATATTACCCCCAGCTGCTGCCAGATGTTGGTCATTATGTTGAAGGAACATGAGCTGGCCTAGGCTGCTTCAGATCTCAACCACAGCCCCTCAGCTTTTAATTATCTGCAGCACATGGCTGCTGTCTGTGCTCTCTTAACTGCTGAAGAGAAAGAGGGGTGTATAACAGCAAGAAGCATTCACAGAAAATGAGAATAGCCACAAGATTTTGACCATGGTATGACTTTTTTTTTTGTCTCTCCTGCTGGCCTTGCATACAGCCAAGATGGATCATGACGCACTCCTCTCAGATCTCCTTTTGACAAACAAGGCCAACCCCGGGACTTTAATTAGATTAGCGCCTGTCCCTGCCTTGTGTGTGTCCCACACCTGTGATTCTCAGACTTGTTTGTTAAGTGAGGAGTAATGAGATTAGGCTTGCAACGGGCCCACGCAGCTGGACTAGAAAATAGGCATGGTGCCTACCAACAGGGAGCTGGAGCACTACGTATACCTGCAGCACAGTTCACGCTATATATATTTTAAAGGAGAATCCAGGTGAATGCCCTCTAATATAACTGATCCACTCCAGTGCTTGACATAGGCTCCACATCACCGAGTGCATAGGCTGTGCAGCCTGAGTATTTCTTCTGAGGTGAAAATTACACTTTGCTCCAGCATTATTCATTTGAAGCATTGCTGCAAGTGTTTTTTTTATATATTTAGTTACAGTAGGGCAAAAAATTATTTAGTCAGCCACTGATTGTGCCAGTTCTCCTACTTAGAAAGATGAGAGAGGTCTGTAATTTTCATCATAGGTACACTTCAACTATGAGAGACAAAATGAAAAAAAATAATAAAAAATCCAGGAAATCACATTTTAGTTGTAAATTATGCTGGAAAATAAGTATTTGGTCAAAAGCAAAAGTTCAGCTCAATACTTTGTAACATAACCTTTGTTGGCAATGACAGAGGTCAAACGTTTCCTGTAAGTCTTCACCAGGTTGGCACACACTGTAGCTGGTATTTTGGCCCATTCCTCCATGCAGATCTCCTCTAGAGCAGTGATGTTTTGGGGCAACACGGACTTTCAACTCCCTCCACAAATGTTCTATGGGGCTGATGTCTGGAGACTGGCTAGGCCACTCCAGGACCTTGAAATGCTTTTTATGGAGCCTCTCCTTTGTTGCCCGAGTGGTGTGTTTGGGATCATTGTCATGCTGGAAGACCCAGCCACGTTCCATCTTCAATGCTCTCACTGATGGAAGGAGGTTTTGGCTTAAAATCTCACAATACATGGCCCCGTTCATTCTTCCCTTAACACGGATCAGTCGTCCTGTCCCCTTCACAGAAAAACAGCCCCAAAGCATGATGTTTCCACCCCCATGCTTCACAGTAGTTATGGTGTTCTTGGGATGCGACTCAACTCGTCGTGTTTGGAGGAAGAAGAATGGTGAGTTTTTTATTAAAAAGTTCTATTTTGGTTTCATCTGACCACATGATATTCTCCCAATCCTCGTTTGGATCATCCATATGCTCTCTGGCAAACTTCAGACGGGCCTGGACATGTACTGGCTAAAGCAGGGGGACACGCCTGGTACTGCAGGATCTGAGTCTCTCTTGGCGTAGTGTTACTGATGGTAGCCTTGTTCCTTTGGTCCCAGCTCTCTACAGGTCATTCATCAGGTCCCTCTGTGTAGTTCTGGGATTTTTGCTCACCGTTCTCATGATCATTTTGACCCCACAGGATGAGATCTTGCGTGGAGCCCCAGATCGAGGGAGATTATCACTGATCTTGTATGTCTCACAATTGCTCCCACAGTTGATTTATTCACACCAACCTGCTTGCCTATTGTAGATTCACTCTTCCCAGCCTGGTGCAAGTCTACAATTTTCTTCCTGGTGTCCTTCGACAGCTCTTTGGTCTTGGCCATGGTTGAGTTTGGAGTCTGACTGTTTGAGGCTGTGGACAGGTGTCTTTTATACAGATAACGAGGTCAAAAAGGTGCCATTAATACAGATAACGAGTGGAAGACAGAAGAGCTTCTTAAAGAAGAAGTTACAGGTCTGTAAGAGCCAGAAATCTTGCTTGTTTGTGGGTGACCAAATACTTATTTATTACAAGGTACTCGGAGCTACTTGCTCGCTCTCATTCAAGTCAGCATGTTGGGGGTGTCACTAATGGGATGAGGGGTTTATTTATTTTTCCTATGGTGCAAGTTTAGTTAAGTACAGGTGCAGTAGCCTGTCTGACACTGCAGTGACAACATGGTTCTGTCTTAAACAGAAATCCTCTAGCAAGATTCATACTTAGTTATGACCCATTTTGCACAAACAGCGTTGTTTGGCACCATTATACAGGCACTCATCAGATTATGACGGATCAGTTGACGACAATTTGGCCTTACGATGGGAGTCCGATAATACACATAAATAGACATTCAGCAGAAACCGTATTCTGAATTTTGATTTTCTCTGGGCAAGTGATGCAGAATGATTCTCTCCTGCAGATGCTGGGTATCTGGGCAGTAGCCAGATGACTGAGATGAGCAGCACTTTCAGTACATTATTTAATAAATTACAAGAGGTACTTAAAACTAGTAATAAAGTAGCTGTAGGTTAATGTAAGTGTTATAAGGCTATGCTATGATGTGTTCAGTATGTGTTAAACTCCTTGATTTACAATACCTTCAGCTTTTGATGGGTTTATCGGAAAGTATGGCCATCATTAATCGGGGAGCACTTCTAATCAATAATAATATTATAATGTCTATAATAATAATAATGTCTGATAGAAATTATGTTGTTAAATATACTCATAAACATTTACTGTTTGCTTGGTCCAAGTCTGCTTGTTTCATGGACTGCTGAAATCTAATATTCTTTTTTTATCCATGAACTCTTGGGGTTTTTGTTCATTTTGAGTAGGAATGGGCGGTTTACGCTCTTCTAATGACCATTTTATTATTCAAATATTGCTATAGTATAGTTGTGTTTAACATTAATTTAATGCATTCAGCCATAACTAGTGTCAGTTTCGAAACAGAGGCAGAGACCTTCAAAAGGTGCTATATTATAGGATTTCCCAACCTTCAATGTCCTTTAACTGAAATAAAAATTGTGACCGAAAGTAGCATTTACAAACTGCAAATTTTTTAAAATTATTATTATTTATTTGTTTTTTGACAGACACACGAGACTTTACATGCACAGTGCTTAGTGTTTGCTCATCTAATGGTTTTAGACATGGTGAAATGCTTCCTCATGGCCAACATATTAATCTGTTGCTCAAAATGCATGTGGCAGCTCTGACCCGTGCATGGTAGCAAAGGAAACGAGCATCATTTTAAATTGCTTTCTAAGTTTCTAGTTTTCTTACCACTGAAAATGACTTTCACATTCTCTTGCAAGCCTCAAACAAAGTCCCCAACTCACAAATGGTATGCAGATTCAAAGTGCCAGGTTGAAAGAAGTGCCAAGCTTCTGAGAAAGCCTTTCGGTTATCCTAGTGCTGTCCATTGAAGATACAAGCACACGGTCAGATGTACCTAGTTCAAGCCTTTGTTCCAAAAGCTCTGTTTGTTCGCTATCTGCATTCATGTCCACTCTTGGGTTCATCCTGAAAAAAGATCCTTTGTGATCCTTTTTATTGACTTTTTAAGTTTGAGTCAGGTTTCAGTTGAGATCCAATTTATGGACAGCTGTGGTAGCCTAGTGGTTAAGTTACTTAACTATGGAGCAGGAGATCTAGGGTTCAAATCCCACCTCTACCAAGCTGCCACTGTTGACCCAGATTTGCTTGGACTGTAAGAATGTAGTTGCAAATCTCTCTGGATAAGGGTGTCTGCTAAATGACATAAATGTGGAAAAAAAAAAAAAAAAAAAAAGGTAAACCCTCTGATGTGGGGACTGTGGTAGTGGGTAAGGTACTGGACTATGGACCAGACGGTCCAGGGTTCAAATCCTACCTCTACCAAGCTGCCACTGTTGGGTCCTTGAGCAAGACCCTTATCCCACAATTGCTTGGATTGTAAGACTGTATCAACTGTAAGTCGCTCTGGGTAAGGGCGTCTGCTAAATGCTGTAAATGTAAATGTTATATAAAAATTCATAAAGTGTGATGGAAATAAAGTGCAAAAGCCAAAATCGTTAAAACTGAGTAACTTCTTAGTAGCTGAACCAGTAGGGCAAATTCTAAATGTCATACAGGCTGAGTAGTGCGTTTCTTGGTGTGTAGAAAGTATTGTGTTTTAGTAAGTGATTGTAGAGTAGGTGGTGATGGGGATATCAACTGGGGAAATCATTTGTGATTGGAACCAATGGTGTATACAATTGTATTACATTTCAATACTGATTGAAAATACGGAAATAAAGTTAATTCTATGATTGTTTTTGACTGATGTAATGCTCATTGCTTGCTGATTGTTTCTCTTTGATGTAAACTTGCTTGTGTTCTGATTAACCAAAGAATGAGTGCTGTCCCTGCTGCTGTTGTGTTATACTTTTCAGCTTTATACTATTGGTCATTATGATTGTATATTTGCCTGTCTTTAGGGCAAATGGAGAATCAGCTTGAATTGCTTGTCCTTCTGTGTACTAGACGAAGGGGTGGATTTGTGGAAACTTTGAATCTCTGCAGTAACCTGTGTGCATTTAGTTTTTTTTTTAAATTATTATCATGAAGCATTCTGTTATTCTTTTTTGCGGAAATTAAACTGCTGATTTGCAGGTGATGTTACTACTTTTACTCTTTATTTTTTCCTTTCTTAACATAGTGGTCCACACAGGTCTCAATAGTTTAGTCTGCATGTTCTCCCTGAGTTTACTCCAGGTTCTCCGGGGTACTCCGGGTTTCCTCTCACAATCCAATGACATGTTGGGTTAATTGGTGTTTCTAAAATGCCCTCAGTGAGTGTGTGCCTTTTGATGGATTGACACCTTGTCTAGGGTTGTTCCTGCCTCGAACCCTGTGCCACTGGCTAGGCACTGGCTTTCCTGCAACTCTAACCAATGTATGAATGAATGAATAATATTTAAATAGAACAAATGTCACATCTTTAAATGATTACCAGCCCTAAAGAGTTCCTCAGTTATAATATTTAATTTAAAGGTATTTTGTACGCCATTAAATAAGTAGAGTGGTGTTTGTGTAGCATGTTATTTTATTTGATCATCTATAAATCTTTGCTTTAAGCTGATAATGAAGTGTTCCAACAGATGGCTTAATTGTTTCCATATAGCCCAATTATCATCTGGATTAGCTTCTAATATCACATTATTTTTAATGATGCTTTATTACACAATATTAATTGAGTTCAGTAGTTGTAGTTCAATCATTGTGACATTTCTAGTCAGTTGGCCAGCAGAATGGGCTTGCACTGTTTCTGTAGCGATGCTGCTCTGTTGTTCGTCCAGTGCAAGCGTTGCTGTGATTTTTCTCTGAAACTAGACACAGGCTAATGAGCTCATACCAGTTTGACAATGCAGATCATTTCTTTCTGTCGAGCTAATTTATATAACAAATGGCTAGTCTGACCTGCTGCCTGGTGCACTGCTTGCAGCGTTTGTGCAGGATCATCTAATTTATCCTTGTTCATCGTGCAGTCTTGCAACATTGGTAATATTTAGTGCTTCTCCATGTCAGCTGAGTTAAAAGACGAAATATTGCCCCACTGCTGCGTTGGCGCTCTTCACTTGAACTAGGTTGTACATTTTACCTTCTATGGGACAGTAGATTCACATATACGGGACTGTGGTAGCCTAATGGTTTAAGGTACTAGTCTATGGACCAGAAGGTCCAGGGTTCAAATCCCACCTCTGCCAAGCTGCCACTGGTGGGTCCTTGAGCAAGGCCCTTAACCCACAATTGCTTGGATTGTAAGACTGTATCAGTTGTAAGTCGCTCTGGATAAGGGCGTCTGCTAAATGCTGTAAATGTAAATATGCGTTTATGTTCTTTGCATACATTTGTACAGGTATGTGCTGTTTAACATGCGTCTTATGTTCTGTGAAACGGGGTGTTGAGCGAAATGGACATGGATTAAACATTAATGTATACTCACACAGAGTTTTGGACATTTTATTTTAAACGCTAATATTAATTAAAACTCTATGAAAAGATTTAGTACATCACTGTGCTGTACAGTACATGAGTTTTTGTCTTTGTACCTTTATATAAAACTTGAAACAATTACCGAAAACGAAAGTAGAATGATAACATTAATATTATTTTTTTTAAATACCTTTCAAGACTGCGATTCTCTCCTTCCACAAGTCATGTTAGGTTAATTGGTTGCTCTAAAATGTTCCCAGTATGAATGTCTGACGAGTATCAGTGTAACCTTGCTCTTGTGGTGAATAGCTATTGATGCTGATGCGGTGTTAATTAAACAACAACAAACAATAAGCGTCTTAGTTGCCAGTTGCTGGTGCGTGTTGCCGGTGCTTGTGTAGATGCACTCTGATCAGCCAAATAATTATGACTACACCGAAGGAATAACAAATGACGCATGACTGTCTCATTACAAACACACACGTTAAGCTCTGTGATATTTTAGATGGTACACAGTCGGTTCTTGTAGCTGATGTGATGAATGTAGGGAAAAATGTTCAGGAGTAAAGATGGGAGCAACTTCAACATGGGGAAAATCATTAAGACAACTCCTTAACAACATGTGTGGTGCTCAGTGTCAGCAGTAGTGAGTACTTGCTAACAGTTGTCTGAGGAGGGACAAACTGTGGCCCAGGGAGAGGTTGTTGGCACTCAAGGCTCATCCTGTTTCGTCTGGACTGAATGGTGTCACAACACGCAGTGCAGCGCCCACTGCTGAGTGTGGGACTACCTCTGGGCACTCGAGTGTCACCTAGGAGGACCTAGGAGCTGTGGTAGAATGATGTGTTTTTTGAATCCATCACCTGAATGATCGGTTAAATTTGCTGTGTTTACCTGGGGGAGTGATGGCACCAGAATGCACTGGGAAGTTCTGGGTAATGTTCTGCTTGTAAACTCTGGGCCAGGTGGTTTTAATATTTAGACAGGTTAGTGTATATCGAGCTTCGCTAACTGTGGTTTTGGTGAAAAGTAATTCTCGTTCAGTGTTCTTTCCTTGTGGCTTTGTGAACCTTGTGTGATCAAACCAAGTGTGATGGTAACATAACATTTACATTTACAGCATTTAGCAGACGCCCTTATCCAGAGCGACTTACAATTGGTAGTCTTACAATCCAAGCAATTGTGGGTTAAGGGTCTTGCTCAAGGACCCAACAGTGGCAGCTTGGCATAACAATGTGTTCTTCCTTCTGAAAACATAGTCCAATGTGTCCAGATTGAATTATTCAGATTTGCAGCTTCATTACAAATATATTTGACACAGGAACTGCTCCTTCTACAAAATGTTTGTCTCTTGTCTGCCCAACAAGTGCCCTGAGCCTTCAATGTGTTTAAATTCAAGTTTTGCATCAAGTACTTTTTAAAACTGTCCTCAATAATTTATTGTACACTACAGTCAGTAAATAGAAAGCTACTGGAACTGTTAATATGCTCACTACATCCTGCCATTGTTCAGGCTAGTGACCGAGGCAAAGCCTCAATCTTGGATAAGTGAGGGCTTGGTGCATTCAGCACATCCCACCTCTAACATGCACACACTGAACTCTTGACTGCTTCCACAGGAAACCCCGGATAAACTCTCAGCTGGTGGCCCAGCAGGTGGCACAGCAGTATGCCACCCCTCCCCCTGCAAAGAAAGAGAAAAAGGAGAAGCCAGAGAGGCCTGAGAGGGAAAGAGTGGAGGGTGAGCGGCCCGAGAGAAACCTACCTGAAGCCGAGCAGCCTGCCATTGACAAAACTGAGAACGACCAGCCTGAGAAAGAGAAGGACAAAGAGAAAGAAATCACCCCCACCCTCCCAAAGAAGCCCAGCAGCAAAAAGATCAGGTACTGCACTTAAGCAGCATACTGTCATCAAGTGCTTTGACAGGAGTCTTTCTGTAATGCATATCAATTGATTTGTTCTTGTTTTCTCTTTGTAGGCCCAAGACAGACAGTCATCAAAGCCCACCAAGTGAAAGAAATAGCATACAGTCTGGAAAATCGACCACCAAGACTAAAAACTCTCACATCTCAAGGTGCCACATTTTCCAGCTAGTGTGGTTTGTGTTTGTTTTAGTGGTGCAGTAGCTTCTTGCTTTCTGTCACATCATAGTTCAATCTCAGAACGTTTAATGGCCTTCCATAAAAAAGCGAGATGGCAGTATATTAATAACTGCAGGTGGAGATGCTTCATCTTTGCTTGAATAGCTACTGTAAGTCATTCTGTCAGTGAACAAAGCTGGCAGGCAGCCGCAGTGCATCTCTATGTAAGAGCTGCTCTGATTCACAAATGCAGCCCCTTGCTCTAGTCTTTTCTTTCTCCTCCTGTCTCTCCTCCCTCTGAATGAGTGAATGATTTAGTCGTGGGCTGAGCTCAAATGAGCAGTGCAAGGTTTCACTCCCACACACTCTCTGCTGGCTGCTTTCCCACTGTTCTGTCTGTGCCACACAATAGCAGCAAGGCTTAGTCTGTCAGATTGGCTTGTGAAGATGTATGTGGCTACCGAAATTAAATGGACTCGAAGATGTATGAACAGTCTAGATATTTGTTACAATTAAAAGCAAGAAGGTAAAATTTAAGTGCACCTTTGAGACATTTGTTCTTCGAGTGCCCCGTGAAAGAACCTAGTGCTGCACGGCAGTGAATGTGAAAGAAAATTCAACAATAACCAACCAGAAAAAAACTTCTGCATTGCTTAGAAGAAATAAAACATGAAGCACATGTATGGAAATGAGGACCAGACAGGAAATTGCCAGAGGTGCTGAGATCGACGTGAAGGCACTAACACAACAACTTTTAAATTCTCCATACATTAGTGTATTTACTAGTGTGTTTGTATTTGAGTTTCTAAAGTTGTAATCTCCTAAGGCATGCCTTGTTCATAATGTAATTGTGTGGTGACAATTCATTTTATGGAACACTGATGCATTACAGAACCCAGAAATCGGAAAAAGCTCATTTTAAAACAGTGTATTTTACATTTGCTTTGACTTTTACTTCATTGCAAACGGTATGAATATAAAATATTTCAGGTTTTATCTAGTGAGCTTCATTTTATTTTGCTCCAGTTTGGCAGCACATGCACAAGGAAATTATAGCAGTGTTTAAAAATAGTGTTCCTCAAAGAAAGATTGGAAGGGAGTTCTCCCTCTACAGTGCATATCATTAAACGTTTTAAGGAATCTGGAGGATTTTCAGTGCATTAAGGGAAAGACTGCACTGCATCAAAAACAGTCATTCATCAGTAGCTGGTATAACCACATGGGCACGAGATTGATTTGGCCAACCTTTGTCAAGCATTACAGTACAGAGTTACATTCACAACTACCACTTAAAACGTTACTGTGCAAAAAAGAAGCTTTATGTTAACATGTCCAGAAGCAGCATTAACTTCTTTGAGTTTAGAGGCATCCAGGATGGACCATCACATGGTGGAAATGTGTATTGTGGTCAGACAAGTCAGTATAGCTGAAAGAGTCCATCCAGACTGTTATCGGAAACAAGTCCAAACGCCAGGCTCTGTCATTGTATGGGGTTATGAGTGCCCTTGGCAAGGGTCATTTACACTTGAGATTTTAGAGCAACCAGCTGCTTTCAAGATGACATCGTTTCCAGGGACGTCCATGCATTCTTGAGCAAGACAATGCAAAACCACATCCTGCACTTACTGCCTTTAATGAAATAAAAGTCAATGGCCGTTTTTCAATATGCGTACTTTTCTGTGCTTGTGTACTTGTGAAACGTCATCAGTCGAAGCCCAAGCACTGGTCTATTTCCAAGTTCGCATCTAACCAAGTACGCTCCAAGTCCCCGGATGTGTTCTGGCTCCGCCCATATTATCGAGGATGCATCGGAGCAGACTTGTATGTACTTGGACAGTGAAATATCCCACAATGCATTGCCAGCTCGGTAATGGCGGATGACAGGACTCGCTACTGGATGTATAATTCCTAAAGTAATTCTGTTAGTGTCATGGAATGAAGTTAAGATTTTTTTAGGCGAGAATGAAGATGTTTAAAATTCAACTATGCGGTCAGTTTATCAAGATAGAGCCTATATAAAAAAAAATGCTCAGACGATTTCGGAGATGTGTCGTAAAGCTATTAACGTATTTATTATGAATTATATTTTTTATTCAGCCTGTATTCTAAATATGAATTGTCTGATATAAACTGAAGTTCAGAATTAAATTCTGTTCTAAAATCAGACTTGGTGCTCGGTTCTGTTTGGGAAGGTTTTTATTTATGCTTAAATGCGATCGGTCCGTTGTTACACTTAGATGAAACTGTTCAATGGAAAGTAAAAGATCTGAGCACTTCTTCCACCACTGACAGGCTTTATACAAGATGTTTTAGGATATTATCTAGATGTAAAAAGTAGTGTTTGAATAGCCAAGTACCCTGCTGTTCCAATTGTAGAATAACCAAACTGCGTCCTCCCATCATCGGGAGAATGTACTCGCAAGTCCAACTTCCTAGTCCACACTAGGAAGTACCCAAGTCCGAACTTGCTGTGCTTGGTATTGAGATACAGCCATAGTGTTGGTTTTCTTTTTCACATTTTCCTTGTGGGGCTGTATGGCTTGATCTTGTATCTTAGTAGAAGACAGAGTTCCTTGTACAGCCTGTGCTAACGGTTCCCATTTTGATTTTTTTCAGCAGACCCAAACTGAAGAATGTGGACCGGAGCACAGCCCAGCAGCTGGCCATCACAGTGGGGAATGTGACCGTGATCATAACGGACTTTAAAGAAAAGACGCGCACGTCCTCCACGTCTTCGTCGACAGTAACGTCTAGCATCGTCTCGGAGCAGCAGCACCCGAGCTCCGGCTCGGAGAGCATGGACAAGACCTCATCACGTGCCTCCACCCCAAAACGAGAGATTTCGCTCAGCCGTGACGAGTCGTTTTGAGCCTCCGTACCATCTTTGGACACTTTGGTGATGCTGGCTGTTTCACCATTCTCCTATGCCCTGCCCTCATTCCATCCCTTTCTGCTTTTCCTTAGCAAAATGGGGACAAATGATCCTCATGCTCACACATGCACACATGAATACCTGTGTGTGTGTGTGTGTGTGTGTGTGTGTGTGTGTGTGTGTGTGTGTAACACAGACACACTCATGCTTTTCCTGATGGACTGGGATAACGTCATCTCTCTGGACTCTTAGCAGTGGATTCTCAGCATCACCCCTCTGTAGCACTGGAGTGACAGCAGGGCCCCTGGGATGGCATCTCCACTATTGTATGTATTGTTTTATATTTGTGAGCATCGGGCTAAATCTTTTTTTTTTTTTTTTTTTTTTTTTTGGTGCACAATAACCACCTACATTTTAAAAATTTCTTGAACCGCTATGACACTTATTTATTATCTGTTATATCTTAATACTTTTAGAGATTTGTTCCATTGAAGCTTCGCTAAGTAGCTCGACCAATGGTTCCTTTTTACACTTTAGAACTTTTAAAGTTTGAATGGTTCTCCCAGAGCCTCCTGAGAAACTCTCCCACATCGGTGCTAGCTACACTGTGAATAATTTTGCTTCAGACTGTCCTTCACTCAGCATAGCCCTCAAAGTCCCTTTCACTCTCCACGGCAACAGTTCGTTCTTCACGGTGGCGGTTTTAGCATCATGCTGACAGACAGTCTGACCGATTTCTAGCTTTTAAAAAGTCTGGGCTCTGTCTTCAGATCACTTGGATGTGTTTGACATCTGCGAGGTTGCTTTAAGCCCTGCACTTGGTGGAGTTTGTAACTGCAAAAGACTGGAGGACAGCTGGAGTTTAAAAAGAGGCTTGAGCAGTAGGGTGTATAGTTTAACGTTCAGATTACAAGTCCTAGCGGAGCAGTGTCTCATTTCATGGATTTAAAGGAGGGATCAGTGACTTTCAGTCAGAAAACCCCTAGATGCGATACTGTGCAAAAGTCTTAGGCCACCATTAGTTTAGACTTACCGTTGTTTTAGCAATGGTATAATGAGCATATGTCATTTCTCAGTCTCTCTATTAGAATACAACCAGAAAATACCGGAATACAGAAAATATGTATGCAGTAATAAACAACTGGAAAAAAACAGCTTCTATTGGCTACCGTGACCTGTACTTAGTGTGACCTTCCCTTACACTTGAGCAATAGCAGCTTTTAGGAGCTTAATTGGGATGCCAAGTTGACCCTGAAGAACCTGGATCAGGAATGGTCTGTTTGGAAGGGTAGCAGCCAAGAAACCACTCTTTTGGAAGGGGAGCAGGGCGAAAAGGCTAAGATGTGCTAAAGCTCACAGAGATTGGAATGAAGATCGGGTCCAACAATCGACAATGTTATATGATCATTACCCCATTGCGTGAACAACAGTTGTGATGGTGGCCTTAGACTTTTGCACAGTACTGTATATGGCCAAGTTCTTGTTTGCATTTTGGTGACCGAAATTAAAATATAGCTCTGGAAAAAAATCAATTCCATTCCAGTATCTGCTGAATTCCAGCACTGCATCTTGTTTATTTTGACCAGTTGTCATTTATGGCGAATAAATGTTCTTGTCAATGCTGCAGTGTAATCATTTGTATTTGGAATTTGTCAGTATTGAATAAGCCAAAAGTGTTCCCTTTCACTCAAACACACAGAGCACCTACAATTAGTAAAAATCGAGAGAGACTGATAAACTTAAGGCATTGTCATTGTTTTCCAGAGCTGTATGTTCAGGTATAAATAGAACGAAGACTTGCTGAGTGTCACTGACCCCTTGCTTTAACACGTTTGTTCCTTTGGTTTGGCGTTACTGTTTGGTTCAGTTCCTGGGTTTATTTAATCTGTAGATCTTCTTCCTGAGTAATTTATGGTATGTAGTGAAAACACTAATAGGTTCATTCCGTTGGTTTAACAGTAAATTGTCTTTCATAGTTGAGAAACTAGCTTAAATAGTCTGTGGTTTGAAATTGGGCCATAGCTACCTGTATTATTATCTGCTCTCAGTGTGTTTCAACATGCTTGGATTACAGGTGCCTCCTAGTTTCCAACGCTGATTTAAGGAAGCAAACAAAGATTCAAGAAACAGAATGAATATGTAAGAGTCAAATGAATGGCTAAATGTTACTGAAGGAAGACAGAGCACGGTAGGCTGTATTTTTGTTTTTTCTTGTCACACATTCAGTGCAATTTTGGACAAAATCTCTTGCGTCCCAAGAACAGTCCGAATTCTCCAACTAATGCTACCCATATCTCCGATCAGAATATCCACTCAACTTCCTCTTGAACTGTATTAAACCTGTAAAAAGTATGTGTATATGATATGAATTTTATTTATTGAAGGACCAAAGGAATTTGATATTGATGACATGCTAGACAAATAACAATTCGAAATGTAATTATCATATGTGTTATATAATGCGTTTTAAATAAAGTCTAATATAATCCATATCTAATTTTTACTGTCTAATTCTTGTCCACTTTATATATACACCGTCAATAAAATCATCGATCGCTTCAGAATCTAACCTGTAAAAACGTCTCGGTTCGATGTTGTACGTTGCCAGTTAGTTGAGACGGTCAGTTCTGGTGCAGCAGCACTTCAGTGTTTAAACCTTTTATTGTCCTAATACTAACGTTCTAACTGGTTAACCTTGAGTCAGTAGTGTGCAGAGCTGTGGAAGTATCACTCGTGTATCACGTAGAACAGGTTTGAAGACTTGGCGTGCTCCTTTGTGACGCGCCGAAGTTGAATTTGAAGCATTTGTTTCTTTCGCTACTGCTGAAGTTTTAATCTGTTCTGTCGAGTCAGCAGACACGCGTAGTTCTGTACCGAGTCAAGGCTTTGGTCCGCCACGTCTTGTTTGTGTTATTAACCGCTCACTTTTGGATTCTGAAAGTGTTGAGTTGTAACCTCCGCCCTTGAACACAATTGTTGCCTGATCTGTGCAGAACTGAAAACTATATGAATCCACGGAAGTTATCATGAATTTTTGACTTGATGAAAATATGCAATGTGAACGTTAGCATGAATGAAGAATACTATGGTGGCCAAATCACAAGAGGGACTTTTGCTGTTCCATGCGCTTTGAGATTCCGTCACGTTTCAGCCCACTCGTAGTCGTCGGAACTTGCTGAGCACTGTATAGCTTACTTCACGTTTCTTCTGAATATAGCCATCTTTTCACTTGCCTTACCTGCTAACTTTTGTAAAATTGTAAAGAGATGGAAAAATGACTTGTATCTTAATTTATTGGACCATGGGGGGGAAATGCTCAATTAAACAATGCTTGTATGTGTAACTCAATGTTGCAAATGTCAACAGACTAATGGCAATGGAGCTGAACGTTTTGCTTTGTTTTGTATTATGATTTCACTTTTTTACGCGCAAGCAGTTCTGTTCTTGTGTGCGACCAGTAACCTTAATTTACTGTGTAAAGATGGTTACATTTTTTTAGCTTCCTTTGTCAGACACCCAACTAGAATGCTTATTCCCTTGTGATATACAGTAGCATTAACTGTGTGAGGTTTCAATCTAAATGTACAGTACATCTGAGTGTTTAATTTGATCCTAATCCGATGTTGTGAAAGCGCTTTAACGATTTGTTTTGTAATAGTGTAGGGTCTGTTCGTGTATCAATCTAACCTTTTCATTTGAACCTTGTTGTGCTTAGCGTTTTGCGTTTCCTACATGCCGAGTGTTCTGGGTAATTTGTGTGATGCCGTTCATTTTCCTTGTGTAAATGTATCAAGGGATTTTTTTTGTTTGTTTTGGCTTTTGTTTTTTGTTTTTTATTATTTAATGATAATTATTGGTCATTGTTCCTTGTCTTTAACTGCCTACACTGTTCAGATACTACGATTTCCAGCATGTGCACGACTTTGCTCTTTAGAGGCTACCTTATCATTTCCTTTGCTTCAAATAGAAATGTCTATTTATGCATTTTTGGCTTGTAGTTTTTCACAAATAAAATGTCCAATTTATCTAAAGTTTCTTTGTTCATCTTTGTTTCTTCCTTTGCAACTCATCTCGCGTCAAGCTTCTCTAAAAACAATGTGATATGTATAATATTCTCACTGGCCACTTCATTAGCTATACAGTGAGGCAAAAAAGTATTTAGTCAGCCACTGAGTTCTCCTGCTTAGAGAGATGAGAGGTCTGTAATTTTCATCATAGGTACACCATGTATGAGAGACAAAATGAGAAAATAAATCCAGGAAATCACATTGTAGGATTTTGAAAGAATTTAATTGTAAATCATGGTGGAAAATAAGTATTTGGTCACCCACAAAGAAAGATTTCTGGATCTCACAGACCTGTAACTTCTTCTTTAAGAAGCTGTTCTGTTCTCCACACGTTAACTGTATAAAAGACACCTGTCCACAGCCTCAAACAGTCAGACTCCAAACTCAACCATGGCCAAGACCAAAGAGCTGTCGAAGGACAGCAGGAAGAAAATTGTAGACCTGCACCAGGCTGGGAAGAGTGAATCTACAATAGGGAAGCAGGGTGGTGTGAATAAATCAACTGTGGGAGCAATTGTAAGAAAATGGAAGACATACAAGACCATTGATAATCTCCCTCCATCTGGGGCTTCAGAGACACGGGGAGCAAAAATCCCAGAACTACACGGAGGGACCTGATGAATGACCTGCAGAGAGCTGGGACCAAAGTAACAAAGGCTACCATCAGTAACGCACTACGCCGAGAGGGACTCAGATCCTGCAGTGCCAGGCGTGTCCCCCTGCTTAAGCCAGTACATGTCCAGGCCTGTCTGAAGTTTGCCACAGAGCATATGGATGATCCAGAAAAGAATTGGGAGAATATCATGTGGTCAGATGAAACCAAAATAGAATGTTTTGGTAAAAACTCAACTCGTCATGTTTGAAGGAAGGAAAATATTAAGTTGCACCATACCTACTGTGAAGCATGGGGGTGGAAACATCATGCGTTGGGGCTGTTTTTCTGCGAAGGGGACAGGACGACTGATCCGTGTTGAGGGAAGAATGAACGGGGCCATGTATTGTGAGAGCATTGAAGATGGAACATGACTGGGTTGAATGGTTAAAGAATGGTTACAGAAGAATAAAGTTAGTGTTTTGGAATGACCAAGTCAAAGTCCTGACCTTAATCCAATCGAATTGTTGTGGAAGGACCTGAAGTGAGCAGCTAATGTGAGGAAACCCACCAACATTCCAGAGCTGAAGCTGTTCTGTACGGAGGAATGGGCTAAAATTCCTCCAAGCCGGTGTGCAGGACTGATCAACAGTTACAGGAAACGTTTAGTTGCAGTTATTGCTGCACAGGGGGGTCACAGCAGATACTGAAAGAAAAGGTTCACATACTTTTGCCACTCACTAATATGTAATATTGAATCATTTTCCTCAATAAATAAATGACCAAGTATAATATTTTTGTCTCTTTTGTTTAATTGGGTTCTCTATCTCTTTTTAGAAAATCTGATGATGTTTTAGGTCATATTTATGCAGAAATATCAAAAATTCTAAAAGGTTCACAAACTTTCAAGCACCACTTTAAGTGTTAATGTGTAATAGGCACTGCTATGATACAGTATAGACTATATTAAACTCATCAGTTCATGATACATTTAGCTTATGATGGATTTGTTGGAACATACTGTAAGGCCTAGGCCGTAATCTCAGATAAGTGTAATCAATCCTGTGAACCTTCAAACCTGGATGTCTTCTCACCCCCTTCCTTCCTTGTCCGGATGAGTTAGGAGGCTTTGCTTATCCAGTGGTGCAGTTCAGATCTTGCCCTCTAGGCCTGCTGGGAGCTGCCTTAACAGGGATTGAGATGTCAGAGCGGGTCAACCTCCAGCGGCGTAGATCTCTGCCTTAGACTAGGGGGAGCATCTGTGTGAGATGGCTTCTCTCCACTCCCTACTGCGAGACTCTGCAGATCTCTCAATCTCTCTTGTGCTTGCTAACTCTAGAATAACTCTATTTATGTCAATTGCTCTTAGGATATATTTAAAAAATAGATTTAAAAATACCTTTTATGTCCTTCCAACTTTCACTTAAAAAGGAAATTTGACATTTTGAGATATTTTTATGAGATGGTGTATCTCTCTCTCTCTCTCGCTCTCTCTCTCTCGCTCTCATTCTTGTGCTCTCCTCTCATGCCCTGTACTGAAACCCATTATGTTGAGAAAAGTAGGAACATCTGTGTAGAGCTATGTAGGTGGAGCTGATTTTACGACGGGTGAAACTGGAGACTCGCTGGTGTAAGTAAATCAGTGCTTTCACTCTGGCAGAGGAGGCACGACGGTGCAAGAGAGTCGGATGCTCTGAAGGAGGAGCTGCGTCTAGGAACGACGTATGTTAGAAGTTCAGGTGCTACGGTTTGTTGTTGAGTTTTTCAGTCATGTTTGTGTCGGAATGACAGCAGCCTGTATTGACAAAGACCATCAGAGTTCTCCAAACGTCATCTTCACCGCAGATAAACCACAGATGAAACCAGCCACGGGAAGTGCCCTCATTTCTTGACAATGTTCCTCCACCCTCATGGGTTTCAAAGCTATAATATTTAGAAACAAACTTTCCAGCATATTGCCAAGTCAGCAGGATATGCTACAGCAGAGTAAGCATGTATGGAAGTAATAAAGAAACTGGAGCGCAATAAGGCATTGGGAAACTTTCCTCTGTACACCACAAGCACAAGTTCAGGAATTTAGAAGCCATAATGTGGCAATATTACAAAACAATAACAATGATGCTCAAGGAAAGACAAAAACTGAAGCATAGCTCAAGTCAAGAAGGCTGGAACATTAAAAACAATCTCTCTATGATTAAAAATTTATGGATATCCTAATTAGCACAGGTGTGGACTCGTGTGACTTGAGTCCTGAATTTGATGACTGGACTCAACAAAATAAAAAAAATACAAAAAATATTTTAAAAATCGACTTTGACTGTACCGTTTGAGATCTATCAGTCTGGATAGGGTTATAAAGCCATTTCGAAAGCTTTGGGACTCCAATGAACCACAGTGAGAGCCATTATCCACAAATGGCGAAGACATGGAACAATGGTGGCCTGGTGGTTAAGCTACAGGACTATTGACCAGAAGGTCCAGGGTTCAAATCCCACCTCAGCCAAGCCGCCACTGTTGGGTCCTTGAGCAAGGCCCTTAACCCACAATTGCTTGGATTGTAAGACTGTATCAATTGTAAGTCACTCTGGATAAGAGTGTCTGCGGTGGCATGACCTTAAAAAGGCCATTCATGCTCGGAAACCCTCCAATGTGGCTGAATTACAACAATTCTGCAAAGATGAGTGGCCAAAATTCCTCCACAACGCTATAAAAGATTCATTGCCAGTTATCGCAAACGCTTGGTTGCAGTTGTTGCTGCTAAGGGTGGCCCAACCAGTTCTTAGGTTTAGAGGGCATCACTTTTTCACACAGGGCCATGTAGGTTTGGATTTTTCCGTCTGCCATATTGGTCCAGGCAGGACTGGCTTGTAAACAAATACAAATGAATGGAGGAGCTGCATTTTTGTGGTTAAAATGCGCAATAAACTAATTATTTCTCAATGAGTCATTTTTATATTCAAGGAATTCAACCTGCGTGGAGTACAAAAAAGTTTTTTACTCCAGTAACTTCAAATCCTGATTGAGAGGAGTGTATATTAGCGTCAGGCAAGTTAAAATGGTGGAAAATAATTCCTTGTTATAAGAAACTGAAAACCTTTTTGTCAAGCATGAATTTGGATTATTTCCCTTGGTTAATGCGTGCGGAAATGTCCCTTGGTCAATGGTCAGAACTCGGCTCATTCAACTGAAATGCTGAAAAAAAAATCTAAATTGTGCATTTTCAAGTCAAAAAATGTAACAAAATCAACAAATCAAAATCAAATAGTGAGACACTGGCAGTCAGTCCACTTTCTGTTTGTCATAACAGTGAAATAATATACTCAAAGGTAATATACAGTACAGCATATTATTAAACTATGAATACAATAAGATGTAGGATAATAAATAATATAATGAATTGAATAATAGATAAACAATAGTAGATATAGTAGTATGTACTATAAATAGTAGTAAAATAGTGAATACTACATTATACAACCATTATATTACTATATATGCTACATATACTATGTACTATTGCTAGTCTATTATTATTGTTTTATTATTATTTATTAGGCTAGAATTAGGCATCTTTTTTCCAGTACAATATTTGGAGAATTTTTGGAGAAGTTGCCTGGACCAATGTGGCGATGACGTTGACGCATGATTCAGCGGCCAATGCGGCGTCTAGGTAATATTATGTCTATGTGAAGATCAACAATTGAGACACAACAGCATCAACTGTGTTCGACATTTGAGGCTACACGAAGAACGTTACGTCTGTGTTTATGTAGTTTCCTTAGTAATTAGCTGGCTAGCTGACTTGGTGAGCTAATTATGAATGTGAATGGAGCTCTCTCCCAACATACCATTTATATTATTGATTTGTTTATAGCTGCTCTTGTCGAAAATTTGTCTCAGGAGCTATGACAAATTCTGGCTATGAATACTTACACTGTTGTCCTGTTTAGTTTGATGGATAGTAAACTAAAACTACCCCATTTAGCATTTGGTGGCTGAATAGGACTGAAAGTTTAGGACTTGGGACATGACTTGAGACGTTCCCAACTTGGGACTTGAGTGTTAATACTTGAGACTTACTTATTAGTGCAACTTAGAGACTTGTTCCCACCTGTGCTAATTTATGATCTCTGTTATTAGGGCCCCAGTCAAGGCTAACAGGATAGGTGCAGGAAGGGGGATGCTGCTGGATTTTGATATTTTGATTTACATAAAACAGTGGTACCATCTGTATATGTTTACATATTAACTGGGAAAATAATGTTGAGAAAACAGTAATTGAACAGTAGATTTTTCAAATCAAGGACATTCCCTATACCAGAATGTCTCTATACCAGAGATGCTGTCCACACATTTGGGAAGCAAAACGAATAGACACCCTTAAAATGGGTATTAACATTGGGTTTTTCTCCCCTTCACTGCTACAACCGCCTTCACTCTTCTGAGAATGTTTTCCAGCAGAATGTGGAACATCACTGATGTTAGACAATAAGCCCTGACTCACAGTTGCCGTTCCAAGGCTCAGTGCAAGTCTGCCAAGTTCTCCATCAAAGTTGGCAAAGCATTCCTTCATGGATTTTGTTTTAGGAGGGCAGAACAGAAAGTTGTTGAACTGACTCGTTAGGGAGGTGGAAACTTATCAAAATCCCATACCGAGAGCCACTGAGAGTATTACCCATTCTGTTGCCACTCATTTTCTATGGAGAGTCTATGCTAGTATGCTTCATGTTATGACAACAGTGAGAGTGTCAACAGTGAGAGATGTGGTGTCCACAAACTTTTGGCCATATACCGTATCATCCATCAGTAGTGTCTTCATTATCTACACCAGAAGGCCATGACTAATGCCTTGGAACTCCAGGTAAGACGTGGATTTAATGGTAACACAGTGTTTGCTTATCCAGCGCCTGTAATAGCAGTATAGCTACAGTAGTCAACGGGTTTGATGGTAACACCTTAGCAGTTAGTTAGTGTTTATTCAGTTTGATTCAGTCCTTGTGTTTGTGTGAGGGGGGGTGGTGGTGCGTGACTGAGTGCATATTTTTGTGTGGCAGCCTCCCTACTTGCAGCTGGCTAACAGGTTCATAATATGACGCAAGCATGCGTGGAATCTCTAAAGACAAACAGTCGCAGTAGAATGGGTTGTACTGAACACCTCAGTGATTCTCAATATGACGCTTTCATAGTTTTATTCCATCAACACTTGCTCAAAGAGTGCCAATAAATGTTTTGCAAACTTTGATAGAGAACTTGGCTGGCGTGCATAAAGCCCTGACCTTAACTCCACAAGACACATTTGAAATGGACTGGAATGCCAACTGTGAGCCAGGGCTTACTGTCAAACATCAGTGTCTGACCTCACAATCATGTTCCAAACTTCTGGTGGAATGCCTTCACAGAAGAGTAAAGGCTGTTGTAGCAGAAAAGGGGTGAAAAACTCCATAAAAATACCCATATATTTAATGATTTTTCATAATAGGACTTTCGGCTTTATTAGGATGATCACTCCAACATTCTAGAAAGACGTTTGGTTTTCACCTGGTTTTTTAATCTTTTTAATGACACACAAGACATGGAGGGTTATGACGTCAGTATGTCGCATCGAGTTCCAAGTTTAAACTCCATGCTAATACCCATGGTTTGGACGTAATTTTTTGGGATGTCCACAATTTTTTGTCTATATAGTGTATACACAAGTAATATGTCAAAAAGGTGACCACCGTCAATGGAATCAGTTATTATTCAGTTGTATCTTGGAATGGGCAAACAGGTGACCAATAATGAACGGAAAGTTCCCAAGCAGTCATCTCAGTGCTTTCATGGAGAATTTACTGCGAATGGAGTGAAAAGATAGCCCAATGATTGACTGTCCTTTAGATGAAAGCAGCTTGTGGGCTAAACAGGATGTCAGGAATTGCTTGTGTAAGCAAACAGACAGGCCACAACCAGGCAAATCATGCTCAAGATCTCCCTTTGCCTACTTTGTCTCAAATGGATAGCTGAAGAGGATAGTGAATATGGATAGAACATGGAAAAAATCCATGAAGATGCATCTCCGAGTCAGACAAGTGTCAAAACCTGGCAGCTGAAGAGGGGGAAAAGCTGCCTAGCCAAATGAATTTAGGTCGTATCATTCTATCCAGAATTTTGTGCAAGACCCAAGAGTCCGTTATTCCACCCAGTGAACTGTACAGGCAATGTGATATTGTGGAAGATGTTTTCCGGGCTCGCATTTGGACCCCTGACAGTGTATCTGAATATAGTTCCTGACCAAGTTCATTCCTCACAGCTGGCTGCAGATTCCCCACAGTGATGGACACTTCCGGTGTTTTAATACACCATATCCAGCACAGTATCTCAATCCTGTTGTCCATTTTTGGGATGAGGTGGTAAGTGCTATTCACAGCTAGACTGTGCGTCATCACATCAAGACAGTTACACAGGCAACACACTGGTAGAGCATAATGCGAACACTACACTACAGAAGTTTGTAGACACTCACCCAAAGCAATGGATGTCAATTTTGAGTTTGTATACCTTGTAGAACAGGCTTCCCACTTCTGAGAAAGGTTTTCACTAGATTTTGGAGTGACTGTGTGGATTAATGTTTATTCAGCAAAATGTCCAGTAAGTCATTCAGGCCTCTATGTTCATCCCAAAGGTGTGTGATGATTGAGGTCAGGGAAGGGTACAGACCAGTCTGACCAGTTATGGACATTGTTGTGTATGTGAGAGTCGTGAAACAGGGAAGAGCCTTTCCAAAACTGATTTTAAAAATTGTATTACGTCTAGTGGGAATCTGGAAATCAGTAGTAATTCTGAAGATAATCAACGTTCTGTGAAATAAATTGTTGACCGAAATGGTCATTAACTGGCCATTACCATAGTCTCATAGTCTTTTTGTGCTCCTGTAGAGAAAGCACTGATAACATGAGTGATTTATGAGTGATTGAACTGATGGAAGTTTGATGGAAGCCAATTGCTGTGATATACAGCATTACGTACAACATGGAAGATCAGCCAGATGAAACAGAGACTCAAACGAGTGAATGTGAACCAGCTTATATAGTTCTAGCTTAGAATATGCAGGTAGTGGGGGACAATCAAAGGAGTACTACTGACAATAGGACATTTAGGTAGGTCATTTATGTAGGTTAGCAAACACCCTTATCCAGAGTGACTTACAACTGATACAATATTACAATCCAAGCACTTGTGGGACCCAACAGTGGCAGCTTGGCAAAGGTGGGATTTGAACTTTAGGTCCATAGTCCAGTACCTTAACTGCTAACTCCCATGTCAGGCACATACACAAACCATTTACGGCTTTTTTACAAATAAGCAGAGGAACGTCATAAACACAAACATGAGTAACTTACACAAAAAAGTCTCTAAATACATCAACCGAGTTAGAAGAGTCTATAGTCCAACCGTGAGATAACAAGCAAGCGAGCAAACACACCCACACACACAGGATGGACTTCTGCTCTTAATCTGCTTCTGCTCATGAATCATGTTTATGGCCGCAGCATCCGGAGTTAAAAGCCAGAGGTCTATTTCAACGAGTTCCGAGGTGGTGGAGGACCGAGGTCCCACAGTAATTGACTACACTAAAGTGCCCTAGTGTATGGGTGTGTGTATGAGTGTGTTAGTGTATGTGTTCTACAATGGATTGACGGCCTGTCTAGGGTTGTTTCTGCTTTGCGTCCTATGTCTCCAGCTAGCCACCGGCTCTCCTGCGACCCTGTCCAAGACTAAACATGAAAGTGATAAGAAGAAAATGTGATGACAGTTTGACATACAGATATGATAGAAGAGCCTCCTGTGACAGTTTCACTGATGATGTTTGTCTATTGAAACATATCATTATAGTGTATTTCAGGTTTCCTAATTGGCACCCCATCTAGGGTTGGTTCCTGAATTGCACCCTGTGCTGCCGGTTAGGCCTCGGCTTCTCGAGACCCTGAAGTGAATAGTTTTCACTCAGAATCTCTTGTCTTATCCTCTACATGGGTGACACCATGGATGTGGTTAAAGTGGTAGTGACTTCAGGCTCCTGCAGCTGGCATTACATGAGTGTGATTGGGCTATAGAAACAGTACCTGTGGGGTGTGCGATGGGATTCACAGATTGAGAAGAGGTGGTACAGTGCAGTGAATGTCTCGTTTGCTATTTTAAAAAATGGGTTGCAAGGCAGATTTTAATGATTGGCCTAAAAGAGTGACCACATTTGGGTGTGCCAAAGGCCGTAGTGTGAGGGAAGTAGCTGAATTTACAGGTGTATCAAGTGTACAGTCATACGGGTCTACTAGCAGTGTGAAAAATCCAAGTGTACAGGAAATTGGGTGTTTCAGTTTATATTATCACCATTCACAGATCAGCTAATGGGGCAAACCCATCAGAGGTGGACCATTTCCAGCACTGCAAGTCATGCAGAGTGGTCCCGGCCACCATAAGCGATTACTTAACCAACAGTGGTTCAGAGGAGAGACAAACCAGAATCTGGTGACAGGGTGTTTGGCACCTAAGGCTCATCAGTGTATGTAAGGGCATCCACTCAAGTCTGAACTAACAGAAGAGTTACTGTGGCACAAGTCACCAAAATTCAAATTCTGGTTACAGGAGGAATGTGTCATTGGGCTGCATAGCTGAACATGCTAACCCCTGTCCACTGTTGAAAGTGCCTACTATAGGCATGAATGTTGGAACTGCATTTCATGAGGACAGCCAAGCATGTGTCCATGGCTTACCTGGGGAAGTAATACCAACAGGATGCAGGCAAGAGAGGAAGTGTGATACTCTGGGCAATATTCTGCTGGGAAACACTGTGTCTGAGCAACGCCGGATGTGGCCCCTACCTAGATAGCATTGGGAATCGGGTGGTCATAATGCTTTTGCTCATCGTCTATTTATATTTTACCTCTCAGGGAGATTTCAAAAGCTTGGACCTGAATCATCAGAACAGTAGACTGGTGTTTTTCAGTACGAAATCAAGGCATTCACAGTCCCATTCTCAGTGCGATGTGCAGGTAACAATGTCTGCTTTTTTAAAACCTGCTGCCAGAAGAAAAGCATTTGCTGTTTGTCTCCGACATGCTATGGAAATTGGAGTGATTTGAAATTGGACACTTAACTGAGCCATCTTTGTCATGCTGAGCACTCCAGCCTGCGATGTGAATAGGCTTTGCTGCGTAGTCTGGTTTTGGCTCGGTAAGTAGACTCTTCATCATTTGTGTGTGCATGTGTCATCGGATGAGTGTGTTTATGTTGGTGTTCTTGAGTCTGCATATCTCTGTTTGTGCATGCAAGAAAAGCATGACAGAGAGAAAATTATTTATAAGTCTTTGTCATCGTCCATGAATGAATTTGAGAAAAATGGAACTACAGTAGACAAGCATTGCAGATTAATTGAGAGGCTGATACTGTAGGCTTGCTTGATTTTTAGGTAAATGAGCATGCAAAGCATAATTTAACACAGGTTGAAATTGCTGAGCCGGTCCGTTAAGCCTCACGCTGCATTAACAATGAATAAGCACGTTGCCTTCAGCAGCCTGTTAGACAGCTGTAACTTGGAGACCATCACTGCAATCTGTACAATCTGTGTTATCTACACTTGTCTTAACTTGCTACAGCAGTTCTTTGCAAGCATTTACAAAGCTGTCACCTCATGTCTTTTTAAAAGCTGTGGTTTTGGGAAGATCATAGTAGAAGATACCGATACACTTCTGCTGTGGTTCCTTTTTTCCTCTGGCCCACGCTGATTGAACACGGCTGATGGAATACCCCTGTGGTTTTTCCTACCGCTTCTTCATCTTGGAGTTATTTAGCGCTTACAATTTACCTTAATGTTGCAGTAAATAATCCCACTTGGATGCCCCCTAATTCATACTTCCTGACAGTTGATGGCCTGATTAGAAGCTGCTGCAGTCCAAAAAACAGGCTTTATACAACCCCAAATCAGAAACAGTCAGGAAAGTACGGAAAATGCTCATTTAATGCAATGTTTCTTTCATTTACCCTGACTTTTCTTTCATTACAGACAGTATGAACCTGAGATATTTCATGTTCTGTCTGGTCAGCTTCATTTCATTTGTTAATAAACATCCATTAGTGCTTTTCAGGATGACAACACATACCTGAACAAGTTTTTTATTTTCAAAATTCTCGACACATTCTCTATTGGGGACAGGTCAGGAATGCAGGCAGGCCAGTCCAGTCCAGTACTCGTACCCTCTTCTTCTGTAGCCATGACTTGTAATGCGTGCAGCATATGGTCTTGCATTGTGTTGTTGAAAATTGCATGGATGCCCCTGGAAAAGACGTCATCTTGAAGGCAACTTATGTTGCTCTAAAATCTCGTGGTACTGCCATCACAGAAGTGTAAATGACCTTTGCCAAGGGCACTGACACAACCCCATACCATGGAACCTGGCTTTTGGACTTGTTGGTGATAACAGTCTGGATGGTCCTTTTTGTCTTTGGTCTGGAGCACATGGCATCCATTTCTTCCAAAAAATGATCTGGAATACTGATTCATCTGATCATTATACATGTTTCCACTGTGTGATGGTCCATCCTAGATGCCTCAGAGCTCAGAGAAGTCGATGCCACTTCTGGACATGGTTACTTAAGGCTTCTTTTTTGCACAGTTAAGTTTTAAGAGGCAATTGTGAATGTAACTCCGTATTGTAATGCTTGATAAAAGTTTGCCAGAGTAATCCCTTGCCCATGTGGTTACATCAGCTATATATGAATGGCGGTTCATGATGCAGTGTCTTCAGTTTAAGCTTCTGCCCTTACCCTTCATGGACTGAAATTCCTCCATATCTCTTGAATCGTTTCATGATATTATGCATTGTAGAGGGAGAAATATGCAAATCCCTTCCAATCTTTCTTTGAGAGAGACTGTTTTTAAACATTTCAATAATTATCTTATGCCTTTGTTGACAAACTGGAGATCCTCTGCCCAACTTAGCTCTTCAAAGACTCTGCCTTTCCTGGACACTGTTTTTGTACCAAATCATGATTACAGTCACGTGTTAACATCACCTGTTTGAAATCCTTTCTACCTCAAAATTGCCTTGTCTCACCTTTTTTTGGAATGTGTTACAGAACTGAAATGAAGGAATGGATGTTTAGTAACAGGTGAAATGAAGTTGACCAGACAAAACATGAAATATCTTGGTTTCATACTGTCTGCAATGAAATAAAGGTCAAAGGAAATGTTAGACACATTGCATTTCCTATACTGCACCAACTTTTTGTAATTTGAGGATACACTGCCCGAGAGCTGATTTCATGATTAGAAGCTCCTGCAGTCCAAAAAAAGGCTTTATATTTGTTTCTCATTCACAATATGCTAATACTGGGAAATATCAGGTAATATTTCAGCACAGTCAGTACCGTTTGCCTTGTTACTTACTTACTTGGTGTAAGGACGTGTCACAAGTTCCTCTACCTACTGTCCTGGGGAAGATAAATTCCTCTGTTCCCCAAAGCCTGGTCCTCTCAGGGAGTTTTTTGTTGCTAGTGCCACCTTTGACTTGCTTAGCTGGGTTGTAGATGGAATTTGGCTATGTTAAGAGTGAAAATCAGATTCATACAAATATTCAGCTCCGTAATGTGTGCACATGGTTGCCTAGCAGGAAGAGTTGGCCCCACAAAGCTCTACTAACCCAGGTATAAGCCCTGCCTCTGGCTACGCTCTGTAGTGTGTGAATTTCCTCTGGGTAGTCCAATGTCCTCGCACCTCTTAAAACATGCTAATAGGTCAGTTGCTACTATGAAATGCCCCTAGGGGTGTGAGTGTGTGATTTATTGTCAGTCCGTCCAGGGTATATTTCTGCCAAGTGATCCCAGGACAGGCTGCAGACCACAGTGACCTTTGATAGTATGAAATGGTTACAAAGTATGAATGAATATTTAATGCAGTTTATAATTACTGTTGCTGAGAACTTAATATTGGTGCAGCAGATAATGTTGGTGCTACATAGCTTCAGGATCTTGGGAACCAGGTTTTAATCCTTGCCTCCAGTTTAAGTGTGGATAGACATGTCCATATGGGTTAGCTACAGGTCCTGTGGTTTTCTTACACCTTCCAGTACATGATAGTAGGTGGACTGACCACTTTGTAAGTGCCCAAGGTGTTAGTGATTGAGTGAGTAAGTGCCCTGTGATGAGCTAACACTCTATCCAGAGTGTAGTCCTGCCTTGTGCACAGTGTTCTCAGGATAGTCTCCTGACCCTCATCAGCATAACAAAGCGATACTGAGGGTGAATGAATAGATTAACTGCCATGACTAACAAGTAACATAATGCAAAATGCAAGCTGAAACTATCATTCCCATGCCTTGGATTATGTTAGGCTAAGTAATACACATATGTTAGTAGCAACACTAACCACATAGCTTTGTGCAAAACTAATGGAACAAAACACAAACACTGACTTAGTTTATCCTAATAACTGCATTAAAATTGTGTAATTATCAGTTAGCATACAGGTGATTTTCATCTGTTCAAGTCAAAGTTTTGAAAGCACATACAAAATAGTGTAGGTAACAGACCCTTGAAGGGACTCAATCACATTAGATATGCATTATACCCTCATTGACAAAAGATTGTTGCAATATTGCAGAGACATTCCTGGGAATCCCTTGTAGTGTGCGGGTGAGCATTATCCTGCTGGCTCACCAGATCAACACACCAGCAGTTGGGGCAATGTGTCGCTCTACAGCCAAGGCAGGATTGAAGCATTCATCACGAGGTCTCCAAACCTGAACCCAAGCGTTGTCACTAAAGACAATATGGTTTCAGTCCATAGCATTCCAGGTTCCTTGTTCACAACACAACTGCAGACGAAGGCCGTCAATGGCTGGCTGTCAATGACAGGACATGTAATGGGCACCATGACAACAAATTGCCTTCTACTAAACACCTGGAAATAGTTCAGGGAGAGACAGTGTTGTGCAGTGAAGGTGCTACCTGTGTCTTGGTCAATTGGCCGATTTGTCGAAACCTCACTAAGAGGTACATCACCCAAAAGTAGCCTCTGAAAGCCTTTTTATAGAACAGCGAGGGAAGCCCTTTTACGCCCTCTTGTGGCAAGACCCAGTGTCTAATCAGACCACACCTGTAATCATTTACATATCTGCCTGAGACATAAGTGCAGGAATCTGACTTTTCTATCTGTGTGCATTAATTTTTGTCAGTGAGTATACAGTGGGGCAAAAAAGTATTTAGTCAGCCACAGATTGTGCAAGTTCTCCTACTTAGAAAGATGAGAGAGGTCTGTAATTTTCATCATAGGTACACTTCAACTATGAGAGACCAAATGAGAAAAAGAATTCCAGGAAATCACATTGTAGGATTGTTGGAGCCATTACAATAATGTTGGTAGATGAACTTTTATTTTGAAATCATCACCTTTACCTGGGCAGCACATAGGAAGTGGCTAAGAAAGTTCTGGGGAGAGGTTTGGTGAGAACATGGGTTTTCAACCATATTGGATTTGAATGGAGAACCTTGGGACATGCAAACAGTGTTCGGTGTGGATATATTTTTTGTCATCTACTTTGGATTACAAGTTTCTTCTTTTTAAATAAAATGCACAAAACTTGATATTGTTTGTACCTTTGAATGGATGCGTCGAAAATTACCAACCTCACAGTACCTTATTGCCTGGAATTAATGTAGAAGGCTACTACATTGTCGAAAAACTCTGCTCTTGGATTTCTTCATATGCCACTGCTACGCATGAGGACTTCAACAGTGTGACTTAACGTAACCGTGAGTAAAAAAGGGCTTCATTTGTTCACTTTTAAAGAATTTAATTGTAAATTATGGTGGATAATAAGTATTTGGTCAATAACAAAAGTTCAACTCAATACTTTGCAACATAACCTTTGTTGGCAATGACAGAGGTCAAAGGTTTCCTGTAAGTCTTCACCAGGTTGGCACACATTGTAGCTGATATTTTGGCCCATTCCTCTGTGCAGATCTCCTCTAGAGCAGTGATGTTTTGGGGCAACATGGACTTTCCACTCCCTCCACACATTTTCTATTGGGTTGAGGTCTGGAGACTGGCTAGGCCACTCCAGAACCTTGAAATGCTTTTTACGGAGCCACTCCTTCGTTGCCCAGGCGGTGTGTTTGGGATCATTGTCATGATGGAAGACCCAGCCACGTTCCATCTTCAATGCTCTCACTGATGGAATGAGGTTTTGGCTTAAAATCTCATGATACATTTCTTCCTGGTATGCTTCGACAGCTCTTTGGTCTTGGCCATGGTTGAGTTTGGAGTCTGACTGTTTGAGGCTGTGGACAGGTGTCGTTTATGCAGATACCGAGGTCAAACAGGTGCCATTAATACAGATAACGAGTGGAGGACAGAAGAGCTTCTTAAAGAAGAAGTTATAGGTCTGTGAGAGCCAGAAATCCTGCTTGTTTGTGGGTGACCAAATACTTATTTTTCACCATGATTTACAATTAAATTCTTTAAAAATCTTGCAATATGATTTCCAGGATTTTTGTTTCTCATTTTGTCTCTCATAGTTGAAGTGTACTTATGATGAAAATTACAGACCTTTCTCATCTTTCTAAGTAGGAGAACTTGCATAATCTGTGGCTGACTAAATACATTTTTTGCCCCACTGTATAAGCAACTGTTCTAACCTTTTGATTCAGGCATCTTTGCTATAATCCTAGTTAAGAACCAGCTGATTGAACATTTTTATTCCATTCATTTATATGGTGAGTCTGTTTCGCTAAATTGTGCTGCATTACCTCAGTAAGTGTTTCAGACGAAGATTAACAGACGGTGTATGTCAGCACAAAGCAGAAATCTATGCTCTGGGCTCTTGAGGAATTGATGTGATTATAGCGTATCTCCGTCTCACTAATGAGGGGATACATAGCATGAATGGCAGGTCAAATTGTTTCTAGTTTTCTTAATTTTTGAAGGGAGCCACTGCGCTTGGAGCTCTCCCTCTCCCACTAGCTTAAAGCGTGCGCTCAATCATCTTAAGTAATTACGGCCGAATAAATGCTCTCCCTTAGCCACCCCATGCTATGTATGTAATCACTCTTTGACCTGCTCAGCGATCTGTGCTTTATTAAGTGTGTGAACTGCATAATGTCCGGTTAAATAATTAACGACAATAAATTGCTTTGGATGCAGGAGGCATTTATCTGCACTCTAATGGCTCATGTTGGCCAGTTTACTCCCCCATGCGCTTCACGTGTGTGTAGTCATTGTGATAACTGAACAATCAAACTACACTGAGATTTCTGGAGTGTTTGGAAGAAGTGATACGGCAAGATTGAGGTATAGGCCTTCATTTCCAGGAGAAGGAATTATTGTAGCAGTTCAGTCCCACTGTAATAATTCAGCTTTGGGTGATGAACTGGTATCCGTGATAAGAAGTCTGCCACTAATGATGGGACCAATCGACACCCCAGAAGAAAAGGATGATTTCGGTGCTGGACACACTGGCATCTTTATTAGGTACAAGACAAGATTATTAAGACAAGACAACTTTATTTCTATTTTAGATGATCTTCTAAATTATAAGGCCAATCCCACATTGAGCAAGCATAGGGCGACAGTGGCAAGGAAAATGGTACACTTGTTCAACTGCTTGTTAATGCAAATAACAATCAAAGCAGAAACTCAATGCATTTAGTTGTGTAGACATGGTCAAGATGACATTCTGAAGTTCAAACTGAGCATCAGAATGGAGAAGAAAGGTGATTTAAGTGACTTTTAACATGGGATGGTTGTTGGTGCTAGACGAGCTGGTCTGAGTATTTCAGAAACTTCTGATCTTCTGGTATTTTCACACATAGCCATCTCTATGGTTGAATGGTAGAATGGTCAGAAAAATAAAAATAGCAGTTCTCTGGGCAAAAATGCCTTGGTGATGCCAGAGGTCAGAGAAGACCACTCGTTACAAGCAAGGTATGTGGAAGAGCATCTCTGAATGCACAGCACATTGAAGCTTGAGGCAGATGGGCTACAGCAGCAGAACACCACACTGGGTACCACTCCTGTCAGCTAAGAACAGCTGAGGTTACAAATCACACAGACTCACCAAAGTTGCACAGTAGAAGAATGGAAAAATGTGGCCTTGTCTAATGAGTCACAATTTCTGCTGTGACACTCGGATGGTAGGGTCAGAATTTGGCGTAAACTGCATGAAAGCGTGGATCCATCCTCTCTTGTATCAACAATCCAGGCTGCTGCTGAAGGTGTAATGGTGTTGGGAATATTTTCTTGCCACACTTTGGGCCCCTTAATAGCAGTGAAGCATAAATTAACACAGCCTACCTGAGTATTGTTGCTGACCATGTTCATCCCTTTATGAGTGTATATCTTTTGCTACTTCCAGCAGGATAACGAGCAATTGTCACAAAGCTCAAAGCATCTCAAACTGGTTGCTTGATAATGATAATGAGTTCAGTGTACTCACGTGACCTCCACAGTCACCAGATCTCAATCCATTAGAGTATCTTTTGGATGTGGTGGAATGGGATGTGGATGTGCAGCTGACAAATCTGCAGCAGCTGCATGATGCTATCTTATGGACCAAAATTGATGTCAGTATGGACCAAAATCCATGAAGAATTCCAGCACCTTGTTGAATCCATTACAGGAAGAGTTCAAGCAGTTCTGAAGGCAAAATCAGGTCCAACCTGGTAGTAGCAAGGTGCAAGTGGCATTTTTGATTCTGCATGACTGTTCGCTGTAGACCAAGAGCAAACGATAACATATGACAGACTTGAGAGGGTCGTACAACTGTGCACCTTTGTATCAAATATAAACACGAACAGTAAGTATTCATTTCACATTTTGCAGACACAGTAGACGGAAAACAACACTTTTCTGCATTCCAGTGACACTCATTTGTTGTGGTGTAAACAAGCCTAGCTTGTTTTTCAACTTCAAGAGAAACTTAAGCAGTACTTAAGCAGAACTTTATTGCTCTACTTATCTGAGCAATCTGTCCTAATTTGTCAGTATTTTAGCTGCTATTTCTCTTTAGATTTTTTTCCCCCAAGAGTACACCAGCGATAGATCAGCCCCAGTCAGCAGAAAGCAGCTTAGACCAGAAATTTATTTGGGATTTGTCTATTTGTGACAGTGACCATAAATTCCTTCAAAACTGATCGCTATTTTAAGGCATAATTCTCAAAGAACACACATGCAGACTGAACTTGTGTTCAAGGTCTAAGTTAGCTCCAAGCATCAGCAAAAAGCTTGAACAGTTTCCAAAACAACACAATTTATAACAGTTGAACTGTTATAGATTGTGGTTCACTTGGCCTTCAGAAGGGATTTATTCAGCATACACTGCATGTAATGGAATAGGAAACTACTGCCGAAGTTCCTTGCTACAAAGAGCAGAACACAACTGTATTGCTGATTAAAGGTAAGGTAAAATAGCTCTCTTGTGGCTAGTTGTCAGAGATTGGGAGCTGGGATTATGACAGTTTTTCTTCGTTAATGTAGTGGTGTTGTACTTTGGTAGAGGTATCCATTTAAATTTGGGCTCACAGTTGGCAGGTTTGGTTCGATTAAAACAAACCCTGTGTGATGGCTCAATTAGTAAGGTTCATTTGAACAGTTTGAGCACTGGCTTCCAAACCTAGAGGCACACCAAACAAGCGGAGGGTCTCGGCATTTCCAAATGCAATCTGGTACAGTTTGATTGATGTATTAATGCAGCACAGGTGAGACGTTACTAGAAGCGACCGTTAAAAGACATGGCATTTAACAACATGGAAACAGCTGTAATGAAAGAAAAAAATGCAGAGCATTTACAACTTGATATATCAGTTATCAAGCAGACTTAATTCTGGTTATGTTAAAAAAAACTTGTATTTGATTATTTCATCCCAAAGGACACAATACTCAAACCTGGTTCTTCACATTATAGGAGATATGTTGCCCCTTACTCGTCAGTACAGGTGTCCTAACCACCATCTCACTGCAGTGTGTGTTCTTTGTGTAGAAAACAGGGGAGGTCGAATCTCAGTCACAAAATAAATGTCATAACAGCTGTCCAATCAGTATGTGACCTTATTCATATGACATTTGTTTACATATTTTGGTTCAGTGTTAATAATGCCAGTGAGTACACTAAGTAAACAAGGACTAAAATGGGACAATTTAAAGCTCGTAAGGATCAACAAAAATATGATTAATACAGTTATGATTCAAGTGTACATTTCAGATACATGCCATTGCAGACACAGCTGGTAAGCAATGAGATATAGTTGTCTTATATTATCTGAGGCCAATCCCAATTTGATTAAGCTTAGGGTGACAGTGGCAAAGAAAAGCTCCCTAAACGTTATGGGGAAGAACCTTCGAAGGACCAATACTCAAAAAGGGACCCAAGCTCCTTGGAGGATATGTGCTAGAGAGATGCGTCATCCTGCATAGTTCCCCTCTGACACTTTTTGGCTTCCACAGCAGGCGGGCCAAATTACAGCCTGCTTTGCCTAGCATATTTGAGCCCTCCTTTCAGAGCATGTGGTGGCTGGCCTTTTCAGTCTGCATTGCTTTCCTGGTTTGTGCTTCTTTCTCAGATCTTGTTCTGGTCTGTTTGTAAGTTTTGAGTTTTGTTCATGTTCATTGTGTTTGTTACTCTGGTTGTTAGTTTCTGATGCTGTTCATGTTCTTTGTGGTCATTTTCCAGATTGATGGTTTCAGGTCCTTGTTCCGTGTTTGTGTTCAGCGACTAGGCAATCTGTTGTTAGTGTTCTCTAGTAGGTTTTTGTTTTGTGTTTATTGTTATATGTATCAAGGTTGTTTGTATTAGTATTTGTGTTAGTTGTCTTAGTGTTTGTACTTAACATTTCATGTTCACTGCAGCATTTCTAATGTTAGCCCTGTTTGTGCTTAGCTACAGTGGTGCTTGAAAGTTTGTGAACCCTACAGAATTTTCTGTATTTCTGCATAAATATGATCTAAAACATCATCAGATTTTCACGCAAGTCCTAAAAGTAGATAAAGAGAACCCAGTTAAACAAATGAGACAAAATATTATACTTGGTCATTTATTTATTGAGGAAAATGATCCAATATTACACATATTGTTAGTGAGTGGCAAGTAATGTGACCTCTGCTCTCAGTATCTGGTGTGACCCTGTGCAGCAATAACTGCAACTAAACGTTTCCTGTAACTGTTTGATCAGTCCTGCACACTGGCTTGGAGGAATTTTATCCCCATTCCTCCATACAGAACAGTTCAGCTCTGGGATGTGGTGGGTTTCCTCACATAACTGCTCACTTCAGGTCCTTCCACAACATTTCAATTGGATTAAGGTCGGACTTGACTTGGCCATTCCAAAACATGGCTTTATTCTTCTTTACCATTGTCTGGTAAACGGCTCGTGTGCTTAGGTCGTTGTCTTGCTGCATGACCCACCTTCTCTTGAAGATTCAGTTCATGGACAGATGTCCTGACATTTTCCTTTAGAATTCTCTGATATAATTCAGAATTCATTGTTCCATCAATGATGGCAAGCCGTCCTGTCCCAGATGCAGCAAAACAGGCCCAAACCATGATACTACCACCACCATGTTTCACAGATGGGATAAGGTTCTTATGCTGGAATGCAGTGTTTTCCTTTCTCCAAACATAACGCTCTTCTTTTCAACCAAAAAGTTCTATTTTGGTCTCAGCCGTCCACAAAACTTTCTTCCAATAGCCTTCTGGCTCGTCCACATGATTTTTAGCAATGTTCTTTTTGGAGAGCAGTGGCTTTCTCCTTAAACCCTGCCATGCACACCATTATTGTTCAGTGTTCTTCTGATGGTGGACTCATGAACATTAACATTATATGAGAGTAACATTATGCCAATGTGAGAGAGGCCTTCAGTTGCTTAGAAGTTACTCTGGGGTCCTTTGTGACCTTGCTAACTTTTACATGCCTTGCTCTTGGAGTGATCTTTGTTGGTCGACCACTCCTAGGGAGGGTAACAGTGGTCTTGAATTTCCTCCATTTGTACACAATCCGTCTGACTGTGGATTGGTGGAGTCCAAACTCTTTAGAGATGGTTTTGTAACCTTTTCCAGCCTGATGAGCATCAACAACTCTTTTTCTGAGATCCTCAGAAATCTCCTTTGTTCGTGCCATGATACACTTCCACAAGCATGTATTGTGAAGAGCAGACTGATAGATCCCTGTTCTTTAAATAAAACAGGGTGCCCACTCACACCTGATTGTCATCCCAGTGACTGAAAATACCTGACTCTAATTTCACCTTCAAATTAACTGCTAATCCTAGAGGTTCAAATACTTTTGCCACTCACTAATATGTAATATTGGATCATTTTCCTCAATAAATAAAAGACCAAGTTTAATAATTTTGTCTCACTTGTTTAACTGGGTTCTCTTTATCTACTTTTAGGACTTGTGTGAAAATCTGATGATGTTTTAGGTCATATTTATGCAGAAATATAGAACATTCTAAAGGGTTCACAAAATTCCAAGCACCAATGTACTTAGAAAGCACCACTGTATTGCATTAGCCATGGTTGTTAGTGTGTAGCTGGTACCACTGGTTCTGGTTGTTGTGTTCATTTGTCTGTTGTTATCTCTAGTATGAATAAAAAGAGCACACCTGCTCTTACATCTGTCTCCCTTGCCCCTTTGTACTTGGATCTTGATAGTAAGAAACCAGTTTTTACATTGGTCGCTCATTTGGTTTACCATGAAACATGTTCTACAGTCAGTAGTTCTGCGAGGCCATACCGTTTAAACAAAGTTGTCAGTTCAACTCAAAGCATAATGTATGCCACCATACCATACAAGTCTCTCCTATGGACCGAAGTTAGTAAATAAAACCCTTTGGTCACATATAATCTTGGTTTTCCCTGTTCAGTCTGGTGTCAACAGCTTCATAGAACGGAGACTTCTAGAGTTTCAAACCCAAGTCTGAATGTTGGTGCAGTTTCAATGTAAAACACAGGGGGGTGGCTGTGGATTGGTGACATTTCCCATGTTTGACATTACATCATGTGAACAGTCTAATCCTTTCGTCCAAGATGAAGAAATGAATAAATGCCTGGTTACCTGCATTAGCCTTACATTAATATAGTAGGCTGCTAGCCGACTACATTTGGTAAATTTAGCCTCACCAGCAGAAGCCAAGGGAGCTATACACAATAAAGGTCTTGTTGTATAGGTCTATAAAAGTGTCTGCATCAACTTTTCCCTGGCCTGCTGGAGTAAGGATCTTCGTGCGGCATTAACACCGCGCTCAGTTGGAAACGGCCGAGCCGGCCCAGTGGCAACACTACAAATCACAGCAGAGAGAGACAGAGAGACGGCCAGCGTGGCCACATTCCAAATGTGTGTTTCCATTTGGGATGCTTCCAAACTCAACCCCCCCAACCCAGCCAAGGAGGCCTTTTGAGTGAACAAGGCGAGGGAAAGAAGGCAAATAAGGTAACGTGGACCCATTCACTTCATGGACAGATTTGAGTTTATTCAACATTACACAACAGTGCAGGCTAGGGAGCTTGGTCGTTTTAAGCAGCGTTGACATGCCAAAATTGAGAATTAAGCTAATTAAATCATTAGTGCTAACAAAAGGATGGTACTCGAATAGAGCTGTGGTAGTGCAACAGTACTGGAATATGCTCCAGAAACTCCAGGGTGCAAACCGCAACACTGTCAAGCTGCCACTGTTGGACCTTTGAGTAAGCCCCACAATTGTTTGGATAGTACACTGCAAGATTGTATCATCTGTAAATCACTCTGCATACGATTGTCTGCTAAATTACTCCGTGTACATGACCTTTCTCTGTGGGATTGCTATGTATTCCTAAACCAATGCCCTGATTTCACAGGATTTGCCACTAGCAAGTGAACAAAATATGTGCTTAGCCTTGCTTAACACACACTTCAGTGCATTCATTTTAACAGTCTATGTCAATGATTGAAAATGAAGGATGAAACGGTATTTTAGGCAAGGTGCACAAAGCAGTCAACTCGAAGAGTAAAGTGGCCTGTATAGATTTTCCTGAGCTATATTGTACTTGAGAGTTTCTATAGTTTCTAATTTCATCTGTGCGTCACCAGGCCTCTGTATATTGCAAAGCTCATCTGAACTTAATCTCTCACGATGGAGATTTCACAACCATACCAGTCACCTCGAGCCACTCTCAGGGGAAAATGGTAGATACTGGGTCTGCAAAAAATATCATGTCAGTAAGGACACTGAATATTCCACACATGTACAGTGGTGCTTCGAAGTTTGTTAATCCTATAGAATTGTATATATTTCTGCATAAATATGACCTAGAACATCATCAGATCATCAGACACAAGTCCTAAAAATAGATGAAGGGAATCGAGTTAAAGAAACGAATTGAAATACTGATTAATTCATTAACTGAAGATTGAAAGTGATACAATATTATATATGATATGATATTATATATGATATTCACAAAATTATGTAAACCTTTGCTTTTAGTATCTGGTGTGACCCTTCCTTTTGCAACTAAACATAGTAATACTATACTAATATACCAATATACTATACAATATACTGGGACTGTGGTAGCCTAGCGGTTAAGGTACTGGACTATGGACCAGAAGGTCCAGGGTTCAAATCCCACCTCTGGCTGCCACTGTTGGGTCCTTGAGCAAGGCCCTTAACCCACAACTGCTTGGATTGCAAGACTGTATCAATTGTAAGTCGCTCTGGATAAGGGCGTCTGCTAAATGCTGTAAATGTAAATGTAAATATACTAATAATAATGCTAGTAATTGTTGATCAGTCCTGCACATTGGCTTGGAGGAATCTTAGCCCATTCATCCATACAGAATTGCTTACAATGAACTTGTGTGCTTAGGTTTGTTGTCTTGCTGCATGACCCACATTCTCTACAGATTCAGTTCATACACAGATGCCCTGATGTTTTCTTTTCGAATTTGCTGGTATAATTCAGAACTCCTTGTTCTGTCGACGATGGCAGTCTGCCCTGCCCCATATGCAGCAAAAAAGGGCCAAACCATGACACTATCACCACTGTGTTTAGACTTACATGTGTATGTAGAGTTTCTTTCTTCAGGCAGAAAGTTTCACAAAAAGTTCTTTTTGGTCTAATCGCTTTACAAAATGTTTTTTCCAACAGCATTCTGACTTATCTATGTGATCTTTAGCAAACTACAGTCAGGCAACAGTGTTCTTTTTGGAAAACATTGACTTTCTGCTTGCAACCATTCTATGAGAGTTCCCTGGTGGTGGACATTAGCCAATGTGAGAGACATTTTTATTCACTTAAAATTTACCCTCGGTTCTTTTGTAATCCTGTGGACTATTACACGTCTTGCTCTTGGAGCAATCTTTGTTGGTTGATTACTTCTGGAGAGCGTAACAATAGTCTTAAATTGTATCCATTTGTAGAGGTTTTGACTGTTAGAGTATTGGAGTTTAACTCTTGAGACTGTTTTGTAACAACAGACCTTTCCAGTCTGATGAGCATCAGCGTTTTACTTCACATGTATTATGAAGGTCAGACTTTGATTGGTTCCTGTTATTTGTACTAGAGCGTGCCCATTCAGACTTGATTTTCACCTTGTTGATTGAAAACACCTGACTAATTTCACCAGTAAATTAAACTGCGTTAAAATTAAAAGGTTCACATATTTTCCCAACTCACAGATATATAATACCGAATAGTTGTGCTCACTTTCATATTCATGCACAAATATAGATAAATAATAATATTGGACTAAATCATTAGGTCATACCTGGTACAGGAAATGAATCCAGATACAGACATAAGTGTGAATGAGGCTTTATTACAAAAAGACAAAGTGAATACAGGATGCAGATGAGTTGAGGTAGAGGGTGTGAACAGAGAGGATCGAGGGGACTAAGCTATCAGGCTGTGCTTATACAAGCAGAGTGCTAAAAGTAGTAAGAAACCGAGCTCAGATACAGAAGTTAAGCTAACACTGACACAGAGACTAACCGAGAATGCTAACACAATACAAACACTAATGGCTAAGATGGAACACTACAACTAAAGAGCTGTTGCTAACAGTTATTTACATTTACCGTATTTTTCAGACCATATGGAGCACTTAAAATCCTTTAACTTTCTCAAAAATCGACAGCGCGCCTTAAAATGCAGTGCGTCTTATATATGAATTAATTCTGGTTGTGCTTTCTGACCTAGAACCGATTGTAGATGGTACGCGGCGCTCATAAATCTGTCAAAATGTTTTAGCACGGCCTTGGTAAGTTACAAAGCTTACAGAAACCATAGTGCGCAGCATAGCGGGGTAATACGGTATGTGCTTCAGCATTAGGGTGTGTGCATTCATTCATTTATTTTCGAAGCGGATTTCAAACACAACGCTATCAGTCACACAGTACAACATGGACATAGAGCAGCTGTGAGAGAATTCAACATTAACAAATCAATGGTACGGAAGTGGAGGAAGCAAGAAGACGCCCTGCGCCAGGTAAAGACCAAACTGAGCTTCCGACGGAACTTAAGAGTTTTGTTTCATTTAATGCGTCTTATAACCCGGTGCGCTTTATGTATGAAAATATACCTGTTAGCAGCCGATCGTTGATATTGCGTCTTATAATCCGGTGCGCTTTATAGCCCGAAAAATACGGTTACAGCATTTAGCAGACGCCCTTATCCAGAGCGACGTACAATTGATACAATCTTACAATCCAATAAATTGTGGGTTAAGGGCCTTGCTCAAGGACCCAACAGTGGCAGCTTGGCAGAGGAGGGATTTGAACCCTGGATCTTTTTGGTCCATAGTCCAGTACCTTAACCACTAGGCCACCACAGTCCATTTAACAGTGATACTGTTAAATGAATCAGAAACAGGAACAGACAATCTGTAACAAGAGCAACAATTACAACAGGAACAGGAACCAACTGAAAAGAAAGAGAAGACAAGACTCAACAAGAAAGTGAACAGGAAGGAGGGCTTAAATAGGGGAAGCACAGCAGGTTGTAATTAAGAGAAAAGGGTCAGAGAGGAGCCATGTAGGATGATGTGGCTAACGGGTTGTTCCCACTGCACATCATCCTGATAAATGAACACTAGTTAATAGGCAATAAACATCCTGCAAAGAAATAGTCTCACAAAAAAGTCTCAACAGTAAAAGAGGCTTCAGTCTTATTTTATGGCATCTGATTACTGTTTTTGCATGAGATGCGGTCTCATCACAGTACAGTTATGTACCGATTATGATTATTATTATAATAATTATATTATAATTACTATTATTACTCTAGGCAGCGTCACTGGCTGGTTACACTAGCAACACAAAATGCCCTGTATGAAAAATGCAACGGCAAAGCTGAAAGTTATTTTTGTTGATTTTGGATGAATTCACCACAAACATATAAAACACTGTCTTGTTTTTATCTAGTCTATTAAGTTTTAAATAAGAAACAATACAATTCATAGTACAATTTTCCCCAATCATGGTATTATTTATATGCCATATTCTGTACAATTGTTTATCTTCTAAACTCAACCTTTCCATTGCTGTAGTAAAAATCGGTAAGTCGCTTATCCAGAGCGACTAACAGAAGTGCATTCTTCTTAGTACAGTGGGGCTTAAAAGTTTGTGAACCCTTTAGAATTTTCTTGATTTCTGCATAAATATTACTTAAAACATCAGATTTTCACACAAGCCCTAAACGTAGATAAAGAGAACCCAGTTAAACAAATGAGTCAAAAATATTATACTTGGTAGTTAATGTGTATTAAGTAGTTAGTAGTTAATGTGAGGAAACCCACCAACATCCCAGAGCTGAAGCTGTTCTGTACGGAGGAATGGGCTAAAATTCCTCCAAGCCGGTGTGCAGGACTGATCAACAGCTACAGGAAACGTTTAGTTGCAGTTATTGCTGCACGACTGGTGAGGTTCACATACTTTTGCCACTCACTAATATGTAATATTGCATGATTTTCAATTTAGTTAAGCTCAAGCAAAGAAAGCCACATGGTTGAAGACAAAATCAGTATTATAAAATGGAGAAGTTCATGAGAATACAATCCCAGCCCTCTAGCTCTGTTCAGGAGACACATATGTCTAGAGGGAGCCAGGATGGTGCAGGATAGGAGACCTGCACAGATTCAGCTTCTAAGAGGGATCAAGTCTGTTTGAATATGCACCCATCAGTTACACATGTGGCAGGAGAAGCCCCCCACCGCACCCCCCTACACTTGACTGACAGTCAACCCTCCATCAGTGGAGGAGCGAAGGAAGAAATGATTGGGGTGTGGGGTTAGAAATGGCCCACTAGTTTTCTCTCATCACTGCAAGGCAAAATAAATAAATAAAAATAATAAGAAAAAACCCTTCCAATTCCCTGCCCCCAAACAGCATTAAGTGAAAGTGATGTCTGTTGGCTTTAAGATAGAAATTGCCTGCTCCTCTCTGGCACATATTTCATCAGCACTCCAGTCCTGCCTCCACCGTGGAAATTAATAGGCAGGGTTTTCTATGAATGTGAAATACAGGCCAGCAGAGACTGAGGACACAACTGTGTGCTCTGTATGTGCACTCAGCTAAAGAATTAGTGACACCCTTTGTGAAGGTAAAAAGCTTGGAAAAAATGGACTTGGTTTAGTTGTATATTATATATAATATATAAGTACATATGTGTATATTTTATATTGTACAATTACTTTTGTCTCATGTTATTTGTGTAGTTTTACTTCATTCCCTCCATGATGAATGACTTTGGAATTTGGCCTCCTTATCACCTCATATTCATTCTCCTATGTAATCGGGAATTACAGATCGAGTTCCTAAACTCTCTGAACTTAAGAAAGTAAAACATAAATAGTAGCCTGTATGTTCATAAGAATTTCTATGGGTGCCTATAATTGTCCCTTGCCTTTTTTTAACAACAATATTTTTTGCTAAGCATTTTATCCTCTTATATTGACTTAACATGGAAAATGAAGGGTGAAGGTGGTGCAAGCAGGGCTCTAGCATTCAAGTCCGGACTTGAGACTCCTTTGATGTCTTGGAACTGTTAGTATTTGCGCTCGGAATCGTCTCCAAAGTTCTGGTTTGGCTGCCTTTGAGACATGCTGCCGTTTTGTCTTATATTAATTTTTACTTGTTTATTTAATTAGAATACTAGTGTACTAAATAGTATGTAAAAACAGAACAACATTGTGGCGTGCCGTGGTGACAGTACAAGAGTACAATACCATGCAAACCATGCAGCCAAAGGGTTCTGACTACAGAGATTGGCAATCTTTGTTGTTTAATTCCTGTAGATAAAATACGTGTAGATTTTTAATATGCTTTAAAACAATATAAAATCATAATTTGCAGAAAGCAGAACTGATATGAATAGTGATTTTAATGTCAGAGCAATAGTTCTCCCATCATTTCCCATCATCCCATCATCAGGAGATGGTGAGTGTTGATACTCATCACAGTGGATGAGAGGAGCGATGGAGACGAGTGTGGTTTTCCTAGAACTAATTTTGTGTAAATCTCCAAAAATACACAGAAAGTAGCAGATATAAACAAGCTGTGAAAAGTTGTAAATGTAATGTCTAAGCATTCACTTAGGTCAAACTGAGTTAACCTCAGGACTGACCTTTATACAGTACGTACTCCACACACACTTCTAATTCATCCAGTGTATTTAGAGAAAAGAGAATACTGCTGTATGTAACAGGCTGTCATGTTATTCTAAGACGAGCAACAAATACAAATGCAACTAGCACTAAAACCCATTCAAACTGTCTTCCTAAGACCTCTTTAATTCAAATGGAATTTCAATTAAAGAGGTCTTAGGAATCAATTCGGTAATATGTTTTTGTTCCTGTACTAAGATAATACTCAAATAATTACTATTATTGTTGTTGGTGCTGATGTTGGTATACAGTACAATGGTACCTCTGTTCTCGCCCACCTTGCAACTCATCAAATTCAGTTCTCGAAGCATTTTGACTAGAAAAATTTGTCTTGGTTCTCGGCGTTTGCTCGGAACTCGGTGCACTTGCTTACCGTATTTTTCGGGCTATAAAGCGCACCGGATTATAAGACGCAATATCAACGATCGGCTGCTAACGGATCTATTTTCATACATAAAGCGCACCGGGTTATAAGACGCATTAAATGAAACAAAACTCTTAAGTTCCGTCGGAAGCTCAGTTTGGTCTTTACCTGGCGCAGGGCGTCTTCTTGCTTCCTCCACTTCCGTACCATTGATTCGTTAATGTTGAATTCTCTCGCAGCTGCTCTATGTCCATGTTGTACTGCGTGAAAGATAGCATTGAGTTTGAAATCCGCTTCGAAAATAAATGAATGAATGCACGTACCCTAATGCTGAAGCACATACCGTATTACTCCGCTATGTTCCTGACTACGGTGGCCGTAAGCTTCGTAACTTACCAAGGCCGTGCTAAAAACATTTTGACAGATTTATGAGCGCCGTTGTACATCTACAATCGGTTCTAGGTCAGAAAGCACAACCAGAATTAATTCTTACATTAGACGCATCGCATTTTAAGGCGCACTGTTGATTTTTGAGAAAGTTAAAGGATTTTAAGTGCGCCTTATGGTCCGAAACATACGGTAAACTTGTATGTGTCAAGCCACATGACTCATTTCATCAGAAACTCGATTCACGATTCAATAGACAGTGATACACAAATTAACGACAAAAACCAAGGTACTACTGTATATGCAAATGTAATCTCTGCAATAACAAAAACGACACTTTTTTCTTTTTAGTTTCTGAAACAAACTTATACCACTTACAAGCCAAAATCCAACTTAAAACTGAACATTTTCAAATTGTAAATGAACTTGCAAATTGAACTATCTAATTTAGCAGCGCTGGAGTAAACTAAAACACCCAAATAATATTCAAATTGTCAACTGCTTACAGTGAGTCACCTGTTCATTCCATTGTTTGCTGCTTCAGTGCCTTACTTTGTTATTAGTGTACAGTACCAGCAAAAACTGAGGGCAGCAATAGTAATCAATTAACTTGCACTATTATCCACATTGGATTCAGACCACCCTACATAATAAAATATACTAACATGGTTGTGGGGTTTAGAGTGCTTTGTAAACTAACCTCATGTTAAGTACAACAAGTCACTTTTTTAAAACTCTAAATGCAGCAAGAATATTGCTGTTCAGTATTTTTAGAGGTTATGTAATCAGGAGAAAAAGAAGTCGTTATTCAGTTATTCAGCCTCCAGTTGCTTTATGATCACTACAAAACTAATCTACCTATCTAAGACCTTAACTGTTATCAAGAGTGAGGAGCTGAAAATAAAACCCAAGAAATCAAATTCTGTACCGAGTGAGTGTGTATCAGTGTAACGCAACTGATATAGATGGTGTCTCTGAATGCCATTTTGCCTCTAACTGCACCTTCCACTTCCTTCCTATCAGTATAAAAAGCTACACTTTGGGTAAATAGAGGGATTCATTATAAGATCGATTAGTGAAGAAACTCACTGATATTTTACAACCCCAAATAAGAAAAAGTTGGGACAGTATGGAAAATGCATATAAAAAACACAGTGTTTCTTACATTTACTTTGACTTTTATTTCATTGCAGACATTATGTACCTGAGATATTTCATGGTTTGTCTGGTCAACTTAATTTCATTAATAAACATATAAACATCCAGTCCTGTATTTCAGGTCTTCAACACATTCCAAAAAAGTTGGGACGGTAAATCATTTACCACTTTGTAATGTTGCCATTCCTTTTTACCTCACTTAAAAGACATTCTGGCACAGAGGATACCTGTTTGTAGCATGTGGTTTTGCATTGTTTTGATGAAGAATGCATGGATGTCCATGGAAAAGATGAAGACTTGAAGGAAGCATATGTTGGTCTAAGAGCTCAGTGTACTTCTGCATCAATTCTGTCGTCACAGCAGGGGGAAAGGCTCTCTTATACATGGCCCCCCAACTATGGAATAAACTTCCCACTTTCGTTCGAGACTCAAACACTCTACAAATTTTTCAGTCTAGGCTAAAGACATACTTATTTATGCAGGCTTTTGACTAGATTTAGACCAGGATGCCATGGGCTTGGGTCGCTGGGGCCGGAGTCTGGAGTCATGTCTGGCCTGCCTGCCTTGTCCGTTAGCTGGGAGTGTCGAGTGTGGGCGGTCTGGCTGAACTGGGTTCAGTCCTCGTGATCTTGACTCGTGCTCCTTGCCCTTAGACTAAGGGCAGAGCTGGGGGTTCATAGTCAAAGAGTCTTATGGTGATCAGAGACGTTGGGTTGCTGTTTCTGCCGCTCGTGGGGTTGCCGATGTCTCATGAGATCCCTCTTGGCTGTGTTTCCTACCAGTTCTCCTCTTTCTAGCTATGCTGCTATAGCTAATGCTGCCGGGGGTCTCATGCTACACATGGCATCAGTGATTGTTAATAGACACTGTGCTCTTAATCAACAACTAATTACATTTTCTGTTTTCTCTCCGAGCTGTGTTCCGGCAGTTCCTGCCCCACACTTGATGTTCATCCGCTGTAGCTCCACTCAAGCTGCTTCCGTCATCAGCTCCAGCCCCATCATACCTGGGCCACTTAATGTCGATGTGCATACTTCACAGTTTATTCAAACTTTGACTCCATGACTTTAGTTTCGCTCTTAGATTTATCATCTACGCCGCCCAAGGAGGTCGGGTCCCTTTTTGAGTCTTGGTCCTCCCAAGGTTTCTTCCTATAACACTCAGGGAGTTTTTTCTTGCCACTGTCGCCCTAGGCTTGCTCAATTTGGGATTGGACGTAGTTATTAGGAGATAATCTAAACTTGTAAAGTTGCTTTGAGACAATGCTCCATTGTAAAAAGCGCTATATAAATAAATCTGACTTGACTTGACAGAAGTGTAAATTACTGACACAATCCCATAGCATGACAGAGCCTGGTGTTTGGACTTGCTGCAGATAAGAGTCTGGATGGTCCTTTTTGTCTTTGGTCCGGAGCACACAGTGTCCATTTTTTTCCAAAAAAGAACTTGAATACTGATTCATCTGACCACAATACACGTTTCCACTATGTGATGATCCATCCTAGATGCCTCAGAGCCCAGAGAAGTTGACACCACTTCTGGATATGGTTAACATGAGGCTTCTTTTTTTACATAGTAACGTTTAAGAGGCATTTGTGAATGTAACTCCATATTGTAGTGCTTTATAAAGGTTTGCCAAAGTAATCCCTTGCCCATATGGTTCTATCAGCTATTGGTGAATGGCAGCTCTTGATGCAGTGCCATCTGAGGGATCGAAGATCACGGGCATTCAGCTTAAGCTTTGAAATTCCTTCCCATTCCTTGAATTGTTTAATGGTATTATGCACTACAGACTGAGAAATATGTAAATCCCCTTCAGTCTTTCTTTGAGGAACACTGTTTTTAAACATTTCAAAAATTTTGTTACACATCTGTTGACAAACTGGAGATCCTCTGCCCATCTTTACTCCTCAAAGCCTTTCTTTTTTTAATGTGTTGCAGGCTTGAAATGCAGGAATGGATGTTTATTAACAAATTAAATGATGTTGACCAGAAAAAAACCCTGTAATATCTTGGGTTCATACTGTCTGCAATGAAATAAAAGTCAAAGAAAACATAAGACACACTGCATATATTGTTTATTTGCATTTTCCATACCATCCCTACTTTTTCTGATTTGGGGGTGTACAGTTTTTATTTACACTCATGCACATGGAGCAACAAACATTTATTATGACGTAACAGAGAGCAAGAGACAAAAGACAGAGAGTGAATAAAAGAGTGAGCGAAAGAGAGCATGACAGAGAGAGAGTCTCCTGAGCCACTGAATTAAGCTAGATCACTAAAAGGATGAAGGTTTATGACGATGCCAGAGCGAGATAGAGCTTTTCCTATACAGGATACAGAGCGCCAGTTACCGAAATATTTGTTATCTGAGTCATTTAAAGGAACAAAGTACAGTACTGCGCAAAGTCTTAGTGCACCATTAGATTTGTAGTTTTAGCAATGGTATAATGTCCATATATAACATATTGTTTACTTGGATTTTTTATACTCTTTTCCACTGATCTCCATTCCAGTCTTTGTGAACTTTGCCATGTCTTAGCCTTTTAACCCTGTTTCCCTTCTGAAAAAGTGGTTTCTGGGCTGCTACTCTTCCAAAAAGACCATTCCTGATCAAGCTTCTTCAGACTGTAGAATGGTCAACTTGGCACCCAGATGAAGCTGCCAAATGGTGGTTTTGCTCATGTGTAAGCTGAGGTCACTCTAAAGACTTTTGCACAGTACTGTACATTCAGATGAGGTTTTTTTTTTCTGTACACACCCATTGGTTATACAATATGTAGTTTTACACAGGTCATAGTGAATCTCATACTCACCTTCGATTGTACTTGCAATGTGGACATAATCCACTTTGGACTCTGTTCTCAGAGTCTTTGACTCTGTCTCAACTATTTGGTTCTTGGACTTGTCTTGGATTTGATAAGGGTGGTCTTGATTACAGCCCTAAGAGCAAGACGCTGCAATTTAGTTCTTATGTACTGGGACTGGAAAAGCTTGAGAAGGGACAGGTATGCAGGGATTAAGAATGTGTAAACAAGTGGAGAACTGTACAAGGAATAATGCAGATGTTCTGAGACCTTGGGAAGCTTCAGAAGAACATGTTTTCAACTTAATTTAGACAAAAGAGAGCACACCACGCCCAGAGACTCTCAAAACCCAACCCTGTACTTTATAATCCTACCACAAATGCAAAACAGTGGCTCTAGTGAACAAATCTTCGGTGTGGATGTTTAAGGGATAGGTGTGTCCAGAGTATTGGTGATCATTGTGCAGTCTTCTTTCTGGGTGTCAGCATGACACTTGGCTCAAATGCAAATCGTAGTGTTCTAGTATACTGGTGCTTGGTAACCTGTCCTATACTTTTGCCATCTGGCCAGAGTTCTAAGGCTACAGTGGGGCATGGTTTGGCTGTGATTTTTGCCTTGCAAAATAAAATGTTAATTCATACAGGCTAAGTATTCTCCACATGTAACACACAGCTATGTGCTGGTGCTGGTGTGGTCCCCTTTTGCTCCTTTTGAAACAGTAAATGGCCTCGTATGTTTCTTGAGACATGTATTCTCATTTTGAGATCATGTCTGACTCCATGGAACTAGAGGCTGCAAAGTGTCAGTGAACCAGTGCTCTAATGCCACCCCAAACCCAACCAGCCAGAAGTTGATTATTTTCCAATAAAAGCACAACCTGTGCACAATGGAGTGTTATTCCATGTATACAAATCTGTATTGCCAACAGACACACACATTTTCTTGTTAAAGAACAACATGCCGTGGGTTTTACCAATTTATTCTCATTTTTTCATGTGGAACAACGTTGGTTATTGCTTTCAGAACTTGTAACTATATTAGCGTTCATATTGGAGTAATTTTACTGTTTGCAGATTTGGTGGCCAAGGCAAGCCCATTCATAACCATGCAGCTTCTGGATAAAAAGTCATTTCTTTTTTTTTTACATTGGGATGGCATCACATTACTTAGACCAATGATTCCCAATTTTTTTCTGCAGTGCCCCCCTTTTGTACATATTTTTTTGAGACCCTCAACTCCGACACATACATGTATACATATTTTACATTTACATTTACAGCATTTAGCAGACGCCCTTATCCAGAGCGACTTACAATAGATACAATCTTACAGTCCAAGCAATTGTGGGTTAAGGGTCTTGCTCAAGGACCCAACAGTGGCAGCTTGGCAGAGGTGGGATTTGAACCCTGGACCTTCTGGTCCATAGTCCAGTACCTTACCCGCTAGGCCACCACAGTTTTGTTTCCAAATTCATACAAAACTTCAACTTCTTATCGAACAAAACAAAATAAAGTAACAAATCACCTTTACAGTGGAATTATTACAAGTGACATGGATTATAATGTATATTAAATTTCTGAGATGTTTCTGGCTCAAACACGCCTCATTCATTTGCCTTGTTACCCCCCAACAGATATAACTCCGTGCCCCCCACTTTGGGAATCAGTACCTTAGATGTTGTATAAAATAAAATATCATTATATTTTAATACTTTTTACGCTGCAATAACATTTCAGCAGTGGTCCATACCTTCTGTGTGTATGAATAATCACTGTGTGGTTTGGAGTATTTAGTAATGACTCCTGTGTGGAATTTAAGATGTGCCTTGCCTGTCTTTCATGGAGCAGAACCATACGTAAGCCACACTTAACAGCAGTGGGTTAGCAGTAAGGTTGTGGACTGTGGACCAGAAGGTCCAGGATTCAAATCCCACCTCTGCCAAGCTATCACTGTTGGGCCCTTCATCGAGGCCCTTAAGCCACAATTGCTTGGATTATAAGATCCTATCAGTTGTAAGGATGTATGCTAAATGACTAAATGGAAAATTCAGGCCACCCAGGTTGAGTACAATGTAGAAAGCTGTTTCATGCAGTGCTTTAGGAGAAGTTTTAAAGCTGAATTACTACTTTGTGTTAGAAACTATTGCTAACATCTAGAACAGAACATAATGTCCACCTTAGTTGTGAACTTTTTCAGAGCCAAGCGTTCTACTGATTTTTCATAGTCGCCTATATAAATGTGAGTGTGCGTACATGTGATGTGAAATTCGCTGTCTTTCCAGTTTGTGATCTATAGAAAAAAATCTGTATTTGTAAATCCAGATGTTCTGCTTTCCTCTATTGTCAATAGTCTCTACAACATATAACATTTACATACTCAAATCATCTGATTTACGTTGGGTTGGGGGTGGGGGTTTTTGAGCATGCAGCAGTTGGGTCAGTAAGTAGGGTCTCTACTTCAGGAGAAGTGGCTGGAAATGTGGCAGAGGTTCAAAAAACAAGTGCTCGTGAGTGTGTGCCCTGCTATTGTGTGAGGGTCAGACAGTCGTTTAACCTGTCTGAGCTGTGCATTGGAGGGTCACGGAGCTGCAGATGAGATTCCTCCCACTTCCAAACACAGGCTTGGTTCACATTCTTCTGGTAACTGATACTGCTGCCTGCCAATATCGCCCAGTTGAGACCATCTAGGCAGGACTGAATGACTTGCTGGTTTCCAAGAGCCAGTGTGTGCTTCTATTGTTTCCTTCTTTGTGTCCACACTGTAAAATGCCATCAGCATGGAGTTAATGGTACTAACGGTCTACGTCTGCCACCTTGTGGTTAAGCGTTCGTGTTATCTTCTCTGGCATTCTCTCTAAACACGTAGGCACGGTGCCTAGTCATGGCACATGATGCCGTGTGTGTGTGTGTGAAAGCGTTCCTACGATAGTGCCAGCTTGTGTGTGTGTGTGTGTGTGTGTGATACGGGTGCAGCCTGGCCTCGCTTCATTTGACTATTGATTGTGTTGTCAGATGTAGGGGAGAGGGAGGGGTTTGGGGTAGATGTAACACGACCTGATTGACTGTGACATTCGGTGGTGTTGACACGCCAATTTGGGATCCGTCCAGCATGATTTCTCTTCATTTATATTTACCACAGACAGCTCATCTTGTACCAATAACTTAAAAACAGGCTATTTAGTATGGTAGAATTTAATTTTGGAATTTATCCTGATGGTGCAGTTCATTCTGAATTAACTGCGAAGCCTACTCTGGGGACTTCTGAGAAAGGAAAGAGGGTCTCATGGCAGTCAATATATAAGGTCTCTCACAACTGAACTATTGAAAAGCAATTACTTCAAAGGCCATTCTAAGCAGATACACCTTGCTCCAGAGATTCACTTATTACTGTGGTACGGTATGCTTAGAACTGTTAGCATGAAACCCTATCAAGGGATAACTATAATTGAGCTTAGAAGTTGAAGTTTAAGGGTCTTTCTTAAGACTCTTGTTGCTTGGTTTTGGCAGGAGTTTTGGCAACTCTAAGGACCTGTGACCCTTTGTCATGTATTAGAATATTTTTCCCCAGTGTAATATCCTTTTACGAGGCAGAGCCCCTGGTCACCAGCATGGCACAGTGGTTCTTGTACTGGACTATGGACCAGAAGGTCCAGGGTTCAAGCCCGAGCACTGCCAAACTGCTCTGCTGGACCTTTAAGCCACTAAATCTACAACTGCTTGGAAAGTAATCTGTAAGATCATGTCAAGTCACATTTTCGTAGTCATTCTCAAACAGACTCAAAAGGGAATCATCTCACACAGTGTGTTACTATCCATGCTGTGGATAGTTTTTTCTTTCTGTGTGTGGGCATGTCATGTGAGCCTGAGCACGTCAGAGGTTGCTGACATTACGTGTGCTGCTTCAGTGTTTTGAACCTGCACATGGGGGTGATGGTTTGTTGTTAGTGTTTGAAACCCTTGAAAATTTGCTTTGATACTTGTTTTGAAAAGCTGGTGTGGTTTGATGCTGGCTTTAATGCTTGCCTTCAACACTCCCTCGTTTAACTCATTTTGCTATGGCTCTCATTTGCTTGTGTATTATTATGCATACTTGTGATTTTGGTTTGGACCTCACCTGTTCTGATCTGATTATTCACTTTCGCCACTTGGACTTTAGATGCTGGTTATATATATATATATATATATATATATATATATATATATATATATATATATCTATATATATATATATATATATGTATAGATTTTTCTGGTTCTTTAGGGTTGTGTGTCGTGATGGGCACTGTTTGGCTATTTTCTCCCTTTCTATTTACACTTTTCTTATTCTGGCATCCCAACCCCATAGACTGGACATAACAAGTGTGACTTTGTAATAAACCTATAAAACTGTATATAACCAGTTTTTTGGCAGCTCATGTGGCCAGGAGCCAAACGCTACTGGAACATTGACTAGAACCCATTTCTTTGGAGCAATAATGCAACAAATGCTAAGTGGATTTGGCATGAAAAGAAGGATGACTACACTGAAAATAATCTCATGCCCACTATGATAGAGGGTCTGTGATGCTGTGGGACTTTGTGGGACTGTGATTTTTCCTCCAAATGCCCTTGGAACCTCGTTAGGGTATATGGCATAATGGACTTCATGAAATAGCACACTTTAAATAAAAATCTGTCTACCTCTGCTAAGAAACTAAAAATGGGTCATCAAGTATCTTCCACCAGGAAAATGATCCAAAACATATTTCCAGATCAATGCAACAATGGTTTACTGAACACTTCTGCCATGGTCATCTCAGTCCCATGACTTAAACCCCATAGAAAACCTGTAGGGTGAGCTAAAGAGGGGAGTGCATAAGAGAGGACCTAGGACCCTGGACGATCTGGAGAGGTTCTGTGAATGGGTATGGTCTCAAATTCCCTTCTCTGTATTCTAAAATCATGTAAGTAGTTAGATGAGAAGACTACACATTGTTTTATTGGCAATGGGAGGTTGTACAAAGTACTTATCATGAAGGGGACTTATCATGTAGAGCAATATTGTTCTTCTTATGATAGTATCATCTTCCGTCCTGATTATTTTATTTTTTTTGGTACCTAACTCGTCTGCAGTTTTTGAGATTTCCACCCCAAATCAATTTGGTGTGCTTGTATGCAGGTTCTTGATCAGTGTTCCGGTGTCTCCATGGCAACTGTTTATTGCCAAACAGTTTCATATATAATGAATGAGGGAAAATGTTTTTGCACCATAAAATCAGTTTAAATAAACCCTTTAAATCCATACAAGTTCAAACGGATACAAACTCAGAAATGGTCCAAAAATATTGGCATCCAAACCCAAAGAGAAAAAGTATTGTCAGTCTAAACCAATATTTGGCCTCTTAACCATTCAAACCCTTAGAAATTAACCACCTATAAATAGCTACTAACATAGGAATGGTACCATAACATTAACAACTCTAATCACACATGTTGGAAAAAGTATTGACACCCCTACAAACATGTGAGAAGGAGCATCAACACACACATGTGAGAAAAATTATTTCCACCCCTCAATACACATGCGAGAAATCACAGTGGCAACCCTCAACCTATATAAGGAAAAAGTATTTGGCACCCTGAAAACCTCATGTTTGTAAAATGTATTTCCACACCCACATTGGAAAAAATTATTGGCCCCAGGGGGATCTGTTACCAATATGCAACATCCTGCATTTTTTTTTTAGGAAATACACTTCCTAGTATTAATGCTATTGTTTCCAGCGCCATGTTTACAGACTTGATTTCCTATAAACAGAGGTGTCTTCAAGCACAGACAAGTTGTTTAGCAATTCTACCAAGATTCAGAAAGATAATTGTTTAGAGGGTACAAGCATATTTCTTTTCAAGTGGGATCTGATGCTCCACTTCAAGATCCATTTCTCAGGATGTGAAGTAGTACAGCAAGTGTACTGTCTATATTAGCACAGTAAAAAGCATGTGCTGTAAAGTACTTACCTGCCCTTAATTCTAAGTGATGCAACAGTGAAGTAACTCTCTGAGCTAGAGACTATGTTCCCTTATACTCAACCCATGGTTAAATACATGGCCGACCACCATAGCCTGGATCTCATTTGTGATTATTTTTATCTTATGACCTGTTCCTCTTAAATGTTCCTCCTGGAATTTGAGCTTTAAAAAGAACTAAAATTTAGGAATCTAAGTGTTACCAGAAAGTAAATATGCATGCTAATTGGAATGGCAGTGGCTTTCAATGTAACATTTGTACTTAATGGATTTTTTTTTTCTGATTGTTCACCTTATGACCACATTTTTTCCTGATCAGGGCTGCTTAGGTAATTTAAGATTAGATAAATAACATTAGTAATTTTAAGACATTAGTCTAGAGTTGCGCTCTCTGTTTCAGCTGAGGATACTAATTGCATTTTATAGATTTATTACAGCTGAGCTAAATGCTTTTATATTGCGTTTTAATTAATATCATTTAAAATAAAACACGAAGTGAAAAGTATCTAAGCTAGTATGTGACTATGTTAATATCTGGTCAATGTCCATGTCAGTCAATGTCCTATTTCACAGAGCATAATGTAAATGTTAAACTGCGCATACCTGCACTTTGCTGCACCCGTCAAATGTGTTTAAAGATGTCAGAAAGGTTATTTAACGATTAGTATCTTTATCCTTATCCAAGTATCTAGATGAGCAGCTTAATCTAGATTAAGCCTGACTGTATTTTTTTCTGAACACCATATACAGGTTAAGGTGTGCTTAAATAGGCCAAATGTCATAGCACATACTCATTGAAAAATGTCTCCTTTATAGCCCAGGGTGTTTCAAATATTCAGACTGATGAGATTTAAGTTCGCAGGATAAATTTAGCCCTTACATTTTAAATGGGGGTACATTTATAGGCTATTGAATAATTAATTACAACATCAGATAGACTTGGGCTGGTAATAGACTGGGGTTGGTTAGACTGAATGGAGCCATTGCAAAACCAGAGAATTTTACATCTAGCATTGTTAGAGCAGGCATGGGCACGGCGCATCTTTTTCAGTATAAATATTAAATAAGCCCTCACTTAATTTCCCTTCACCCTCCATTTGCCTTGCATAAACAGCAAACTGCTGAGGGGAGGCTAATTAGTGTAGTGTCACAATTTAACAAGCATTTACATGCCAGTATTTTGTCTTGCTGTTGAGCACATTTTAGACGGAGAGGTTGGATACACCATGCAGAGCCTTAATTTGTGAAAAACATTTTAACCTGGAGCGATTCCAGACCTCTTGTCGTACTGGAGCACACACAAATACATCAGTCATAGGGGCACAACAATGCATGTGATTTATCACTTAACAAGAACAACTGAACAATAAAGAACTTTTAATTAATGACTGTTATTTAGTTTACATGAACTTTCTTGAACAAATAAAAACAGGAAGTCTCTTCAGTGCCACACCATTTGCCAATACGCCATCCATCCTTTCACTTTTCCTCCATGTTATATTCTGTCTCTTTCCCCCTGTTCTGATGCTCCTGTACACATTTTCCTACATATTCTCTCGCTCTTTGTTCTTCTCCCTGTTCTGGTCCTTGTATCCATCCTGCTCCATGCTCTCACTTCATGAGAAAATGCTCATTTATTGTCTAATTGTTTACGCATAGTTTTTATATTATTGTCAAACACACACTTGTGAATATTGCTCTGCAGCATCATACATTTAACACAGTCTTGCAAAATGAGTAGGTTACTGCTATAGTTGCAGTTGCAAGCTTGTGTTATCAATGCCCCTTTCCTAGCATAAAAAAGCCTTTGTTAGCATAACTGATGCATTCGTTTTTGTGGTATAATAAGTATTTAAGTGCTATTTTGTAGGTCTTATTTTATCATTTATAGGTTAAATGAGGATAGCCAACACATACAGCTATGGGCTATCATTTCCTGGCCTGCTGCATGGCTGACTTTCTTTTAAATATTTACGCAAGCCCATTACTCCATTACCCAGAATTTGGCTCTGACTGAAAGCATTAGCCGCTCAAAGCTTTGGAAAGATGCAGGGACATTATGGGAAATGTAGTGACTAGGATTGCCACCTTTAGTGTGTACAAATAAGAGATACACAATTGCCATACTCACACACTTTCCTTTCCTATTTCAACCCATCAGTCTTATTGCCTGCCACAAACGCCATTGTCATCCACGAAGCATTTTTATTTGATCATTGAATAGAAAATGGGTTTTAATGAATGGTAAAATATATTGATTTAATAATGTAAAAATGTTAAATGTTAATATTTAGTCTAAAATCTCTTAGAGTTAATTGATAAGGTTTATTTGTACCAAAGTATATACAGTCTAAACTTATCTCACCTACACCTGTTTCATGGCTATTTTTGGCAGGTTTGGTGACGTAGACAAAGGCAGTGACATTTATACCTTATGCTGACATGTGTTTTACTGAGCGGCCCTCATGATCATACAATCACATTTATAATGTACAGGTACGCGCATGTACAGTTTCTATTCATTTACGCAAATTTGAGAAACAGTCCTTGATTGGCGATTGTTTCTGTGACACAAAGTCCATGAAGTCTGCAATGTATAACAGACAGGGGCTGTACATCATCCACCGTAGCAAATTCTGATTGTTCAAAATGGCACACCAGCGTGTCAATCGTGTGTGGTATGCTTTAGGACAATTTACAGACTGGCGTTGAGACTAATACATCAACGGGTCAAGATCTGCCATCAAGGTGAGCTGCCAGCTGAGGAGAGAGCAGGGACTCTCCACTGGTCTAAAAACCTGGTGACTTGGCAGGGTAGAACTGAATTGCTGGCAAGACATTTGTCACATGAATGGCGAGGGCGAGGCTGAGGTCGGCGGCTTTTCAAGGTAATCGAGGCTTTTCGAGGTTTGCAAGTGCATGGAAGGAAATCCATCCTGCCATCACAGGTGGCGAGAGAAGGTTGGTGAGATAACAGGGATTGCGAGATAATGAGGTTAGACTGTCATTCATTTTTCCCTAGTCTATTGGATAATTGGATAATAATAATTACTGGAAAAACATCATTCAGTCAGCTATCTAATTACAATATTGCATACCATATATATTACTTAAACTATAACAACATACCATATCTACCTCAGGGGAAATCTGGTGTAAATGTAACTCTTTAGCTGCTCATAGTGGGGCAAAAAAGTATTTAGTCAGCCACTTATTGTGCAAGTTCTCCTACTTAGAAAGATGAGAGAGGTCTGTAATTTTCATCGTAGGTACACTTCAGGTATGAGAGACAAAATCAGAAAATCACATTGTAGGATTTTTAAAGAATTTAATTGTAAATAATGGTGAAAAATAAGTATTTGGTCACCCACAAAAATGCAAGATTTCTGGCTCTCACAGACCTGTAACTTCTTCTTTAAGAAGCTCTTCTGTCCTCCACTTGTTACCTGTATTGATGGCACCTGTTTGACCTCGTTATCTGTATAAAAAACACCTGTCCACAGCCTCAAACAGTCAGACTCCAAACTCAACCGTGGATAAGACTAAAGAGCTGTCGAAGGACACCAGGAAGAAAATTGTAGACCTGCACCAGGCTGGGAAGAGTGAATCTACAATAGGCAAGCAGGTTGGTGTGAATAAATCAACTGTGGGAGCAATTGTGAGACATACAAGACCATTGATAATCTCCGTTGATCTGGGGCTCCACGCAAGATCTCATCCCGTGGGGTCAAAATGATCATGAGAACGGTGAGCAAAAAATCCCATAACTACATGGAGGGACCTGATGAATGACCTGCAGAGAGCTGGGACCAAAGTAACAAAGGCTTACCATCATGTAACACACTACGCCGAGAGGACTCAGATCTTGCAGTAGCAGAAGCAGGCGTGTCCCCCTGCTTAAGCCAGTACATGTCCAGGCCCGTCTGAAGTTTGCCAGAGAGCCATCTGGGATGATCCAGAAGAAGATTTGGGAGAATATCATGTGGTCAGATGAAACCAAAATAGAACTTTTTGGAAAAAGCTTCAACTCACCCTGTTTGAGGAAGAAGAATGTTGAGTTGCACCATACCTACTGTGAAGCATTGGGGTGGAAACGTCATGCTTGGGGGTTGTTTTTCTGCAAAGGGGACAGGACGACTGATCCGTGTTAAGGGAAGAATGAACGGGGCCATGTATCGTGAGACTTTAAGCCAAAACCTCCTTCCATCAATGCGAGCATTGAAGATGGAATGTGGCTGGGTCTTCCAGCATGACAATGATCCCAAACGCACCGCTCGGGCAACAAAGGAGTGGCTCCGTAAAAAGCATTTCAAGGTCCTGGAGTAGCCTAGCCAGTCTCCAGACCTCAACCCCATAGAAAATGTGTGGAGGTTTTTTGAAAGTCCGTGTTGCCCCAAAACATCACTGCTCTAGAGGAGATCTGCATGGAGGAATGGACCAAAATACCAGCTACAGTGTGTGCCAACCTGGTGAAGACTTACAGGAAATGTTTGACCTCTGTCATTGCCAACAAAGGTTATGTTACAAAGTATTGAGTTGAACCAAATTTATTGACCAAATACTTGTTTTCCACCATAATTTACAATTAAATTCTTCAAAAATTCTACAATTTGATTTCATGTTTTTTTTCTTCTCATTTTGTCTCTCATAGTTAAAATTACAGACCTCTCTCATTTTTCTAAGTAGGAGAACTTGCACAATCAGTAGCTGACTAAATACTTTTTGGCCCCACTGTATATGGTTATCATCAGCTGCAGATATTTTAAGTCAGTTAGTCTGCCATGAGCAACCAAAATACAGGTGTCCCGTCTCCCATTCAGAACTACCCTTCAACAGCCTTTTGCATTTTGCAGGAGGACTTGCGTTGGAAGAACAAGTGAGGTGCCATAATTAGGGCAGCAATGACAATGACATGCAATCCCACTCACAACTAACCTGTCCCTGAGAAATTCTACATATTTTGAGATTCTGTGCTTGTTCCATTGTGTTAGTAGTATATGTATGAAGCGATGTGTACTACAGGATTTTACACTGATGGGTGGCAGTAGGGTGTGGGGTTAGAGGGTGGGTGTGTGCGTGGCACTTGGATGTCTCTTATTTTTCCACAGTGAAGGTGGCAGCCCTAATCAATACATTTCCCAGAGCATCCCAGCTTCTTTCCAAAAGCTTGAGTGGCTAATGCTTTCAGTCAGAGTCAGTTTCTGGGTAATAGGGTAATGGACTTGCGTAAATATTTAAAAGAAAGTCAGCCATGCAGCCAACAGGGTAATGATGGCCAATAGCTATATGTTTTTTTTCTAGCCACTTATAACCACAAAAGGCACAAATTAAATTAGAAAATAATTTATCTATGCTAGCTAGCAAAAGGAGCATTGAACACAAGCTAGCAAACTGAGTGTTGTGATACAGTTTTATGGCTTTATGCTGCAAAATAATTATTTCACATACATGTGTGACATTAATATTAAAATGAAATAAACAATTATAGAATAACTTGGAGCATGGGGGGTTATTTGATTGTTTGTTTGTTTGTTTATATATTTAACATCACATCAGCGTCAATGGAAATTTGTAAACGAAAGATAATTTGGTCAGGTTTTTTTCAGGAACTTGCTCATAAACTGAGTTGAGTACTAAAAATGTATTTTGAGGTCATTTGTGTTTCTTTTCTCATCCATGACAGAGTAACACCTACTTTAGGGTTTAACAGGCTTAATCTATTTAGTGTTTAACAAGCTGTGCCCATATGACTGACTGGCAGGCAGTGGCATACAGCTGTGCCCCTCTTAATTCTGTGAGGGCCCCAGTACAACATGTGGTCTGGAGAGTCAGGGGGCTTTCTAACTGGCTCCTGTAGCTTTTGTGGGGCACAGCAACATTTTATTGGTGCACATACCCCAGTAAACTGCGTCTAATGACACCCCTGGTTTTAACCTTTATGGACTTTCCTTACTGCATTACTTACTGATTAACACATTGCTTACATTGCATTTATAGTAGAGGCTGGAAAAGGGACGTAAACTATGTGTCTTCTCCCAAAGTAGATTTTGCAATTAATTAAATGAGCTTGGATGTCTGAGTTTTAGGGGTAAAAGACACACAACATGTAATTCTGCTCGTGACAGGAAACATCTGTTTATGTGAATCATGTCCTGATCAAAGCAAATTTTAAAGGTTGTTAGAGGAAGAATTTTAAACCTGTATGAAGCTGGAAAATCCCATATAATGACTCAAATTACACAGGCAAATCAACAAAAGGAAGAATGATAGAGGATGACTTAAATTGACTTTGAATGGCAAAATCAAAATCCAGACCATAGAGTATATAGCTGCTAAAGGAGGGTCTTTTTGTGCCTTATGAATGATTAATTAATGCATTCAGTAAATACGTAAACTTGCAATTGTTAGTGTAACCTGAAAGTCTTTATAGTGATTATAAATATGTAAAAATAAATATGCATATCCCAGTGTCTCAGGACACACACCACTAGCACGACGACAGTTAATACTCGTGGACCAAACTGTGGCAATTTGGCAGAGCTATGATTTAAACACTAAACCTTCTGATTAATAATTGTCTTTATAACACTGAAAAAGTCTTTAGACAGCACTACAGCCCATGACCAAAATATGTTGATACCACTTCTAACTACTACTTCTGTTGCATTCAATAACTTGAGTTGCAACTATTGCAAAAACAGTACACATCAAAATTTGGGCACACCTACTGAACATTACTCTTTTGTATAGTCATTTTATGTTACAAAATGTTTTTTGTATAAAATGTTATAATTTTGTATAAAACTTGATTCTTTAGTCAAGTTTGTCCAGGTAAAAATGTTTATCTATACCAAAGGGGTTTTTTATTGTAAAAAGATTTATTAGCATTCCAATTTTGTGGTATAAAATAGAATAGTTGCAAAGAGAATGCAGGTATTACAGTGTGTGCAAGAGTGACTACAAAATAATTGCATGTGCAAGAAATATTATCCTCATAACCTTCTTACTTAGTCACATCAGCTGAGGTCATTTACATGGCATGTAGCATGTTGGATACCAAGTGATAGTGCTGTAGTCCAGACCGCTAGAGCAGAGTCCAAGTCAAAACCAAGACCAGGACACATCGAAACAAGACCGAGACTTTTAGTAGTCGGATCTGAGACCGGCAGTGGCCAGGACCAGATTAAGATTTTTTTCAATGTACAAGAATATAAAAAGAAGAAAATGAAAAATTAAATTAGTTTTAATTACTAATTCATTATTCATTCATTATAGTAATTCATTATAATTCATTCATCAGTAGTTAATTAAATTTGTTTTAACTTAAATGAGTAATTCACTTTACATTCAATGTCATTCATTATACATGATAAATATTAATAAATAATATATTTCATTAAATATTTTGTAAAATATAACATTAATATATAATCTTTGCAAAGATAATGATCCTTGTGTGTGTGTGTGTGTGTGTGTGTGTGTGTGTGTGTGTGTGTGTGTGTGTGTGTGTGTGTACATATATATAGAATAAGGATAAAATAAGGAACCCTGCGATGGTTTGGATGGTTTAGGACCAGAACTATATACATACATACATACATACATACATACATAAAGTGGGGTAAAAAAGTATTTAGTCATCCACTGATTGTGCAAGTTCTCCTACTTAGAAACATGAGAGAGGTCTGTAATTTTCATCATAGGTACACTTCAACTATGAGACAAAATGAGAAAAAAGTCCAGGAAATCACATTGTAGGATTTTTAAAGAATTTAATCATAAATTATGGTGGAAAATAAGTATTTGGTCACCCACAAACAAGCAAGGTTTTTGGCTCTTCTTTGCAAGTTTCTACTTTAAGAAGCTCTTCTGTCCTCCACTCGTTACCTGTATTAATGGCACCTGTTTGACCTCATTATGTGTATGAAAGACACCTGTCCACAGCCTCAAACAGTCAGACTCCAAACTCAAGACCAAAGAGCTGTTGAAGGACACCAGGAAGAAAATTGTAGACCTGCAGCAGGCTAGGAAGAGTGAATGAACAATAGGCAAGCAGGTTGGTGTGAATAAATCAACTGTGGGAGCAATTGTAAGAAAATGGAAGAGATACAAGAACACTTTTAATCGCCCTCGATCTGGAGCTTCACGCAAGATCTCATCCCGTGGGGCCAAAATGATCATGAGAACAGTGAGCAAAAATCCCAGAACTACACGGAGGGACATGATGAATGATCTGCAGAGAGCTGGGCCATGTATGAGATTTCAAGCCAAAACCTCCTTCCATCAGTAGAGCATTGAGGATGGAACGTGGCTGGGTCTTCCAGCATGACAATGATCCATGGTACATTATCAGTGATACATGGATGAACCTGATGAATGACCTGCAGAGAGCTGGGACCAAAGTAACAAAGGCTACCATCAGTAACACACAGTGCCAGGCATGCCCCCCTGCTTAAGCCAGTACATGTCCAAGCCTGTCTGAAGTTTGCCATATGGATGACCCAGAAGAGGATTGGGAGAATATCATGTGGTCAGATGAAACCAAAATAGAACTTTTTGGTAAAAACTCAACTCGTCGTGTTTGGAGGAAGAAGAATGCTGAGTTGCAGCCCAAGAACACCATACCTACTGTGAAGCATGGGGGTGGAAACATCATGCTTTGGGGCTGTTTTTCTGCAAAGGGGACAGAACAACTGATCCGTGGTAAGGGAAGAATGAACGGGGCCATGTATCGTGAGATTTTAAGCGAAAACCTCCTTCCATCAGTGAGAGCATTGAAGATGGAACGTGGCTGGGTCTTCCAGCATGACAATGATCCCAAACACACCGCTTGGGCAACGATGGAGTGGCTCTGTAAAAAGCGTTTCAAGGTCCTGGAGTCTCGAGACGTCAACCCCATAGAAAATGTGTGGAGGGAGTTGAAAGTCCGTGTTACCGCAAAACATCACTGCTCTAGAGGAGATCTGCACGGAGGATTGGGCCAAAATACCAACTACAGTGTGTGCAAACCTGGTGAAGACTTACAGGAAACATTTGACCTCTGTCATTGCCAACAAAGGTTATGTTACAAAGTATTGAGTAGAACTTTTGTTATTGACCAAATACTTATTTTCCACCATAATTTACAATTAAATTCTTTGAAACTCCTACAATGTGATTTCCTGGGTTTTTTTCTCATTTTGTGTCTCATAGTTGAAGTGTAGCTATGATGAAAATTACAGACCTCTCTCATCTTTCTAAGTAGGAGAACTTGCACAATCAGTGGCTGACTAAATACTTTTTTGCCCCACTGTGTTTGTGTGTGTATCTGTATATATATATAGAGATACACACACACACACACGGTGGGGCAAAAAAGTATTTAGTCAGCCACTGATTGTGCAAGTTCTCCTACCTATATATATATATATATATATATATATATATATATATATATATATATGAATTGATCTGTATTTTGCAATGATGCGCACCATGCACTTGTAAAAAGGCAATAAATGCCACATGAATATTTATCCCACACGAGAGCTCAACAACAACAGCTGTGCTTCGTACATCTAAATTGTAATTAGCACGTGGCCAAAATTATGTAAATAGAGTAATGGGGCATCTGTTGCCTGTAGGCATCTCTTGTGCTCTTTCCCCATTTCACTGGGACTTAAATTTAATGAAGTCACAACATATGTGAGTTGAAAGAGTAATGATGTTCATGCTTAATAAATTAGCATGATTTCTGTAATTAGCATATGCGTTCCACCAGTGGGTGATATGTTTTTTTTTAGAGACACAGGACGTAGTGAGAACAAGTAACATAATGCTGCTTTTAATTTCAAGTATTTCAAGACACAAGTTGTTGTTTAATTCTTATATTTTATTATTTGTAGTTCTTTATTAGTATATTTATAAGGTAAAAAATCCATGATAAAATATATTTTAAATGGATTATTAAGGGATAATAATTCTTAGTCAGGTTAGAGACTGAAGAAGAGTTGATGTTAAGTTCTTCAAGGTGAAATCATCCTGTGGCACTTTGCTCTAACCAGCTTTAATCCTTCATGAGCTTGCCAACTTCCTATCTCTTTCTATGAAAGCATCTTGTCTACCTTTTATGAAAGAACCATCAACTTCCAAATCTCTCTGATTATACTATCAGTCTGAGATTAGAGACTGGTGGAAAGGAAGGCCATATTTACCATAGTATACTAAGTCATATCTTCTTTCCAATAGAACTGTTGCTATTTTTACAACCCCAAATCAGAAATTGTTAGGACAGTATGGAAAATGCTAATAAATTAAGTGTGTCTTATATTTATTTTGACTGTTATTATATTGCAGATAGTATGAACCCAAAATATTTCATGTTTTTTTTCTGGTCAACTTCTTTTCATTTGTAAATATACATACTTTCCTGTGTTGGGATGGTCCAAACAGATACCCTCTTCTTCCATGTCCATACCTTTGTCATGTGTGCAGCATTTGGTTTATTTTCTTGCTCAAAATAGGAAGGATGTTCCTGGAAAAGATGTCGTCTTGAAGATAGTACTTGTTGCTCTAAAACCTCTAAAATCCGATGGTTCTTTTCATCTTTGGTCTGGAGCACACAACATCCATTTCTTCCAAATATATACCAATTGTTCTGACCACAATATGTTTCTACTTTGTGGTAGTCCATTCCAGAGGTGCACAGAGGGTGCAGTGGCAATTTGTTAGCCCACCACCAGCATCTTATTTAGGACATGCTTACACCTGCCCCTTGTGCTTACACTGGGTCACTTTAGAGACACCAATTGACCAAACACATATCTTTGGAAATTGGGAAGCATAGACACAGGGAGCCCATGCAAGCTCCACACAGGTAGAGTCTGGGCTGGGAATTGAATCACATCTATGCAGTGCTATGCTGCTCTTTAAATGCCAAAGATCTTGCAAGCAATAATCCATTCAAAATGAACACTCACTACCAAGTGCAAAGCTTCCTATGGATGTAATATCAGGACAATATCTGTTATTTGGGAGCTTTATGCAAAAGGTTTGCATGATCATCCAATCATACTTGAGCCAAAAATCACAATGTGCATTGCCAGTAGCTGGCTGGAATGGTGTAACGCACATTGTCATTGGCCACAAAACAGTGACAACACATTCAGTGGAGTGATAAATTGCACCATATGGCAGTCTGACAGATGAATCTGGATTTAGTGGATGCCAGATCAGTAACTTTTGGCTACCACAATGCTGTCATTTTTCTTGGAAGGGAACTGGCTGTTTTTGGTTTAGTCTGGGTCCTTTAGTTCCAGTGAAGGGAAATGTTAATGTTATAGTTTGCCATTTTCATTAAGTGTGACAATGCCTTCTGTGAACGAAACAAAGACAAGAAAGAAATTTGGAGTATGTATGTTGAGGTATTTGGCATCATATTATGATGCCCAGGGATTTGGATATGTAGTTTGGGAGTCCACCAAGTTTTGGCAATTTTCTGAGCATTGTGGATTGCAAGCATATAATTCCTCCTCCAAATAATAGATTATTGATGAACATAACGAACAACATAAAATAAAACATTGGGTATATGGGCATACCCAACAAATAGTACACTCGACAAAACAATATAATCATTTTACACAGCATTGCTTAGTTGATATGAAGCTGAATTCAAAACATGTTACAGAGTGTCAGAATACTAACAACACCATTTGTAGTTGTAGAAGTGTCTTTCTCTGCATGGCAACAACCTTTGAATAAGGAAACGCAAGGACACTGGCACTCCTCATTACAAAACATACTAAATCCAAAGGATCTGAAACAATCAGCAAGTTGTGCACTGGATCACTGATCAGCAACTTTATAGTCACATTTTGACCTCTGAAAGGTCCTGTGTTGATCTCAAGTTTCCTTTGTAACAAGAGGAGAATATGAGAAACGTACAGGTCGTACATTTAGGTCATTTTTGCCTGAGATTCATGCCTCTATGTCACAAGGCACATCAAGACTCATGAAACCCTAATTTCAATGCGATCTCCACTACAGCCCTGTCCTCAAACTGAGTCAAAATGCTCTATCCATGACTTCTGTACAAAAGCCAGATCAGATGAAACCATTGGCCTGACTTATGCCCTGGCTTAATCTGTGTGATCTCCACTACAAGCTGTGCACACTCTATCATCTCTGGACAAGCAGACACAATGCTACAACCAACATGAATGATTAGTAGACCCTCTGGGTGATTTACAGACAAGCTGAGCTGACAACGATCAAGCTGAGCCGATACATCATAGACCCTGTTGTCTTCTCCAAACCCAAAAAATCTACAGATTTCCACTATAAATCTTTTGTACTAACCTCCCTCAGAGGGGCCATAGTAATCTAAATAGCATAATAAAGCTGAGCATAACACCTGCAAATAGAGAATATCATTTGCATAGTTGCCTATAGCACAGTGTATGCTGACATTGTGTCATTCTGGTGACCAACAACAGTCCAGTCACTTGGATATGTTATAGTATATACACGTTATATACATTTTTTTATTTTATATAAATATAAAATGTTATACAGTCGTATGAAAAAGTTTGGGCACCCCTGATAATTTTCATGATTTTAGTTTATAAATCATTGGTTGATCAGATCAGCAACTTGAGTTAAATATATCATATAGCAGATGAACACATTGATATTTGAGAAGTGAAATGAAGTTTATAGGATTTACAGAAAGTGTGCAGTAATTATTCAAACAAAATTAGGCAGGTGCATAAATTTAGGCACCCCAACAGAAAAATTACATCAATATTTAGTAGATCCTCCTTTTGTAGAAATAACAGCCTCCTACAGCTTCCAGTCTGGATTCTGGTTGAAGGTGCTTTGGACCATTCTTCTTTAGAAACATCTCCAGTTCAGTCAGGTTTGATGGTTTCCGAGCATGGACAGCCCACATTTTCAGTAATATTCATGTCTGGGGGACTGAGATGGCCATTCCAGAACGTTGTACTGGTTCCTCTGCATGAATGCCTTAGTAGGTTTTAAGCAGGGTTTGGGGTCGTTGGCCTCGGTGCAACTTTGTCACTGATTCTTGAACATTGTTCTCAAGAATCTGGAGATATTAACTGGAATATGCGATCCTCAACTTTAACAAGATTCCTAGTACCTGCACTGGCCACACAGTCCCGCAGCCTGATGGAACCGCTACCAAATTTTACTGTGGGTAGCAAATGTTTGTCTTGGGATGTGTGCCGCTCCTTGTTATGTCCAAATAACTCAATTTTAGTTTCATCAGTACACAGCACTTTATTCCAAAATGAAGCTGGATTGTCCAAATGTGCTGTAGCACACCTCAAGTGACTGTGGCGTGTCTGCAGAAAAGGCTTCTTCTGCATTACTCTCCCATACAGCCTCTCCTTGTGCAAAGTGTGCTGTATAGTTGAACGATGATTAGTGACACCATCTGCAGCAAGATGAGGTTGTAGGTCTTTGAAGGTGGTCTGTGGCTTGACTATGACTGTTCTCACCATCCTTCGCCTCTGCCTATCTGAGATTCTTCTTGGTCTGCCACTTCGGGAGTTCCTTAACTAGAACTGTGTCTGTGGTCTTCCATTGCGTCACTATGTTCCTCACAGTGGAAACTGACAGCTGAAATCTCTGAGAGAGCTTTTCCCTTTCCCTGAACCATGATGTTAACAACCTTTGTTTTCAGGCCATTTGAGAGTTGTTTTGAGGCTCCCATATTGCCACTCTTCAGAGAAGATGCAAAGAGGAGAAAAACTTCCAATTGGCCACCTTAACCCTTTATCATAGTTGGACTCACTTGTGTATGTAGATCAAGGGTCAGTGAGCTTACAAAACATATTTTGTGTTCCAATAATTAGTGCTAAAGGTATTCAAATGACAGGGTGCCCAAATTTATGCACCTGCCTAATTGTGTTTGAATAATTACTGCACACTTTCTGTAAAACCTATAAACTTAATTTCACTTCTCAAATATCACGGTGTTCATCTGCTATATGATATATTTACCTGAAATTGCTGAGCTGGACAACCAATGATTTATAAAGAAAAATCATGAAAATTATCAGGGGTGCCCAAACTTTTTCATACCACTGTATATATGTATGTATATATGTATATGTGTGTGTGTGTGTGTGTGTGTGTGTGTGTGTGTGTATATAAATATATATATAAATATATATATATACATATATATATATATATATATATATATATATATATATATATATATATGTATATATATATATATATATAATTCTTCAATGGAAGAAGTTTGGAACAATCAGGACTCTTCCTAAAGCTTGTCACCACAAGCTTAAGTAATCGGGGAAGAAGGGCCTTGGTAAGTGAGTTGACCAAGCACCCAATGGTCACTCTAGCTGAGCTCCAAGGATCTTGTGTGCAGACAAAAGAAACTTCAAGAAGGTCAACCATCACTGCAGCACTTCCCCAATCTGGGCTTTATGGCAGAGTGGCCAGACAGAAGCCTCTCCTCAGTAAAAGATGCATATCTGTAGCATGTAATTAACTGTCAGACTGTGAGAAACAAGATTCTCTGGTCTGGTGAAACCAAGATATAGTTTTTTGGCCTTAAGTCTAAGCGTCCAACACCTTCTAACAAGGCAATGACCCTAAGCACACAACCAAGACAAACACAGGAGTGACACCTCTGTGAATGTCCTTGAGTAGCCCAGTCACAGCCCTGACTTGAACCCAATCAAACATCACTGGAGAGACCTGAAAATGGCTGTCCACCAATTGTCCACATCCAACCTGAAAGATCTTGAGAGGATCTGCAGAGAAAAATGGCAGAAAATCCACAAATCCAGGTGTGCAAATGTTAAATCATTGGGTAAATAGTATCGAAGAAGACAGGAGGCTGTAATCGCTGTCAAGTGTGCTTCAACTAAGTACTGAATAAAGGGTCAGAATACTTCTGTCAATGCAAATTTTAGGCTTGAAAATTTGGAGCTCATTAAACACTGTTGTAAGTTAGCCAGCAACCATTTTTACTAGTCAGTACCATGACTACACATTTGAAAATGATAAAAGACAAAGGAAGGAATCAGTCTCAACTTGTTTTTGATTTATTCTTAGTTCTATGCTGCCTGGACACTGCGTTAATATGTACATGAAGACAATTTCCAGTCATGGATGTTGATTAATCATATGTTCACAGTGGTGGCTCAGTGGCTAAGGCTCTGGGAAGGTGGCCCTGTTGGGCACTAAAGCTAGTTTTGTTATGCCATATACAGAGAAGATTTTTGTTCAACAGTTTGCTGGTTTATGTTACACTATTTTATTAATATCCTTAATAAACTATGCTTTAGTTTTAGAGTTGATTCAATATAAAATTTTGGCTTTGTCTGTCTTAGAATTATGCAAAGCTAATTTGTTTAAATAAAGCTGAAACTTGTGAATATAAAGAACACACTATGCAACTTCATGTCCATGTTTAATTCTATAATTCTTCTGTTTCAGTGGTGTAGTCCTAAAATAATATTTTAACCAACTCCATCCAACTACACCTTTCTCCCTCTGAAACTTGGTTTGTTTTCCTAATACAAAACCGTGCTACTTCATGGCAGTGTTTAATTTAGGTGGGAGAATCTTAGGGGGATATAAAAACCACATGGTAATTTTTCACACTTTAGCAAACTGCAGAATTGTCAAGCGGTGCAAATGTTTCTGACGCAGCAGGGGCATATTTGCACACCAGGAGACAGCTCCTAATTTTTTCTGCTAATCTGTCCCATTTCGGAGTGCAGCACCTTAACTGCTGTCAGCAGATGACAGAGTAGCACAGCATGAATTCATCCTCACATCAGAATCATGGAGCGCTTGCATAACTCAAATATCACCCTGCAGTTAATCAGAAAGTAAGGCAGAAAGTAGGAAGATAGGCTGGATACAGCCTAGTTTATGTTATCCTGCTGTGATCTAAAGGAGCTACTAACAAAGGTGACAACTTTCTTCTGATAACTTTCCATATGCCCTAATCTTCCTCTACTATCGCTAACAAATGCCATATCCTTATGACAATAGAAACTTATAGAATGTGCTGTAACACTCCACTAAAAACAACTGATATAGATCAATATTCTCAGATATAGATCATGGAATTGCCTTGCCTGGTCTGATAGCCCTAATATCTATACATTTAACTTATGCCACCCCTATTTTGGAACCATGAATGATTTTGTAGCCTTTTCTTTAGTGCCAATAATTGATCAGAACTCATGTAAGACTATTCATAACATATGTTTTCGTCTTTAGGAAAGCAGTCACTGACTTGCTGATCATGATTTCAGGTTTTGATATATATGCATGATGGTTATCCATGAATGTCTCTAATTGGGTTGGGTTTTGGTGGAAGTATGTATATAGTATGTTATGCTTGTGATTCACATTGTCATTGTGAAGCCTTGCAATTCCAAGCTGTGTTCCTGAATTTTGTTTCTTGGATTTCCCACATTTGACATTTGTGTTGTCTGGACTTGGACTTTGGATATGCCTTGTGCAACACTGTCTGTTATTTTTAATGACCATAGCTTTGGATTGAAACTATGATTTCCCAAACAAAGCTCAGAAAAAAAGCAGCTTGCATTCTATCAACTGTGAACCACTGTCAGATGTTAACTACTATTTGTAGAACTCCTGTAGAAACTCATTTAAACCACAAAGCTACTGTCTGTAAATTGTAAAGTGAAAGATAATGCATTCATAATACATTTACACACAGTCATTTTGCAGATGTGATACAAGATTTAAGTGAACAATTCAAGCAAGTGTGGTGAACAATTCGTGAATCGAAGCACAGGCTCCCGGAAGCAGTGAGCCAAGCTCTTGTAACAGAGTAAACGCTGGTAACAATACAACATTTGTGACGTAGTGAAAGGGGAAACAATGCACGTCCACTTGCGCAGGCTCTCAAACACTGAGTTGACACCAGTGAACGAGTAGTGAATTAAAGCAGAAGGTTGCGCTTCAGTGGCAAGTGGAGCTCACGTAACCAAGCAGTATAAACTATGGGAAAATAAGGAGCCAATTGCACTGGAATTTGACCCTAACAATCCCTATTATCTCATGGCGGAGCGCTAATAAATACCTAAGGTGCGACGAGATTCACCACTCTCAAACAGCCTTAAATAAGGGGAAGAGCAGGTGTCTCTCATCAGCCTGTTGGCGCATGTGTACAAGGGCTTGCCATCCTAATCCCAGCACGTTTTTGAACTGCATGCTTGCTAATAGAAAGTTCCTGTTTCTGTAAAAAAGTAGTTTTTCCTGTGGGGACCAGCAAAAACATTTACATTTAGCAGGTGCCCTTATAAAGAGCGACTAACAATTGATACAGTCTTACAATACAAGCACTTGTGGGTTAAAGGCCTTAATTACCCAACAGTGGCAGCTTAGCAGAGGTGACAGTTCAGTACATTAACCGCTAGGCTACCACAGTCCCACAAGGACAAAACAGCACAAAATAGAGGACAGAACACTCAGAGAACAGAAATGGCAGTACAATTATGGATGAATGTGTTAAATGGATAGCTGTCTTGTATGAATGCCAATTCATGCTGAACACAAATGCATGGGCAACACAATAATCCTATCATACGCCACAAAATTATTTAGAACTTACTATACCAATAACAAATGTTAACAAAGTTTGTCTGTAAACAGAATATGTGTATCTAGACCATGGATTCCAGTGGGCTAAGTGTGTGCACCTCTTTCCAGAAAGTGGATCAGGTAGCTAATATAGTTCTATTATTTCTTAGTGACAGACTATACTGATACAAGCTCACTCAGCAACTATTTTTCTTTCTCAGATTTAAGGGAGCTAGTGTTATTATTATTATTTTTTTTATTCATTCATTTCCTATATACTCACTTAATTCAGTTATAGTTGCGAGGGGTTATGTGGGCATGTTGGCTGAGACCTATCTCAGCAGCATAGGAAACAAACCTTGGACAAGGGCACACACTCTCTCTCTCTCACACACTCACTCACTCACTCACTCACTCACACACACACACACACACACACACACACACACACGGACAATATATAATGTATAATGGTATTTCAGACAGTCAGTTTAGAGAACATGATATGACTGTATGCTTTTAAAAAACTGATCACACATTTAATATGTTTATATTTTGGTCTTTTAGGGAAGCTCACTGTAAGCAAAGTACAAGCTCCTGGTCTCCCTCATGATTCTTATGTCTAAACATTGCAAATGTGAATGTTCAGTATTCAACATTTAAGCTACAAAACTCATATTAATCACAACAGAATGAGTTTGATTTAAGGTGGACTCATTTAAGTTATGTAAATCTAGAAGGATAGAAGCCTGGTAGCCATGTCTGTGGAATAGTAAAGAGGTGGTCACAGTTAATCAGTAGTGACATTGCACTTACTCAGACTTTCATGTCATTTCACATAAGTGTTGACACAAATACTCCACCACCAGAGTTTCCTGTCCAAGTGTTTTTGTGACTCACCACATAGGCTACCGTCCTTGTTTTAAAAATATTTATACCATAGCACAGCTCAAAAGTAGTGCTGCTGCTAGTATAATCAAAAGTAGTGCTAGTAGATTTATCACAGGTTTATTGGAATGCATTTTTATAAACACATAACTAATTGTTTCCACCTAGAAAGACAAAAAAGAATGAAAAGCCACAAAAGCATTGCAAGGGAAATATACAGATCTATAAACAGTGAGGTTTGTAACAGAGTAAACTTGGAGATATTCTACGGAAAAACAAACTCAAATAACTTGACAAAAAGTTGGAAGTGAAGGAAAAGTAAAGAAAGATAAAGTAAGAAACTGATCTCCTGATAAGCTGGAAAAGGAGAGAAGACTAAAGAAAATATTTACTACTTAAATACTTTAATATTATTTATTATTTAATATTACTTAAATATTTACTACTTGGTTGAGATTGTGAGATGTGCTGACAACAAAATCACACAAAATCAAATTTATTAACCAATGGAGGCCCGAATTTGGAGTCACACACAAAATTAAAGTGGAAAAACACACTACTGGCTGATCCAACTTTGATGTAATGTCCTTAAAACATGTCAAAATGAGGCTCAGTATTGTGTGTGGCCTCCACGTGCCTGTATGACCTCCCTACAAGGTCTGAGGATCTCATCTCGGTACCTAATGGCAGTCAGGCTACCTCTGGCGAGCACATGGAGGGCTGTGCGGCCCTCCAAAGAAATGCCCACCCCACACCATTACTGACCCACTGCCAAACCGGTCATGCTGAAGGATGTTGCAGGGCAGAAGATCGCTCTCCACAGCGTCTCCAGACTCTGTCACGTCTGTCACGTGCTCAGTGTGAACCTGCTTTCATCTGTGAAGAGCACAGGGGCGCCTGTGGCGAATTTGCCAATCCTGGTGTTCTCTGGTAAAATGCCAAGCGTCCTGCACGGTGTTGGGCTGTGAGCACAACCCTCATCTGTGGATGTCGGGCCCTCATACCATCCTCATGGAGTCCGATATCTAACCGTTTGTGCAGACACATGCACATTTGTGGCCTGCTGGAGGTCATTTTGCAGGGCTCTGGCAGTGCTCCTCCTGTTCCTCCTTGCACAAAGGAGGCGGGTAGGTAGCGGTCCTGCTGCTGGGTTGTTGCCCTCCTACGGCCTCCTCCACGTCTCCTGGTGTACTGGCCTGTCTCCTGGTAGCGCCTCCAGCCTCTGGACACTACGCTGACAGACACAGCAAACCTTCTTGCCACAGCTTGCATTTGATGTGCCATCATGGATGAGCTGCCATACCTGAGCCACTTGTGTGGGTTGTAGAGTCCGTCTCATGCTACCACGAGTGTGAAAAAACACCACCAACATTCAAAAGTGACCAAACATCAGCCAGAAAGCATAGGTACTGAGAAGTGGTCTGTGGTCCCCACCTGCAGAACCACTCCTTTATTGAGTGTGTCTTGCTAATTGCCAATAATTTCCACCTGTTGTCTATTCTATTTGCACAACAGCATGTGAAATTGATTGTCAATCAGTGTTGCTTCCTAAGTGGACAGTTTGATTTCACAGAAGTTTGATTTACTTGGAGTTATATTGTGTTGTTTAAGTGTTCCCTTTATTTTTTTGAGCAGTGTATGTGTATATTGTAAAGACTGGTTTTGCCTTCAGTGCTCCCAGAGGGCAAAATCAGTATCACTCTGCGCCTGGGTCCTGCTACTATGACATATAAGTTTATGACAGTACATAAATTAACAATGGTGCTTGAAAGTTTGTGAACCCTGTTGAACTTTCTATATTTGGGCATAATATGACCTGTTTTCCTCAATAAATAAATGACCATGTGTAATATTTTAGTCTCATTTGGTTAATTTGATTCTCTTTATCTACTTTTACTTTTTGTGTGAAAATATGACATGTTTTAGGTCATGTTTGTGCAGAAATATAGAACATTTTGAAGGGTTCACAAATTTTCAAAGAACACTGTAAATCATGAGGAGCAAAACCTTTTGGTTCGAGGTGCAGCAATAAGCCAGTGGAGTGATCTCAGTCAATGACTGACATGGGAAGACTTATGAAGTTTGCGAACCAGATGAGTTGCCACATTCTGAATTCTGCAGCTCATCTGGAATGTAGTGGAGCAATGGAACATAAAGGCAGGCCAGCAAGTAAAACATTGTAGTAATCAAGCCTTGAAATGTTGAGAGCCTGTATGAGGATCTGAACTTCAGATGGCATGCAGTCCAAGAAGAGACACCATTGAGGCAGCCAGATACCTGTTTTAAAATGTGGGTTGATGGATTTAGGGAATTAAAAGTAAACATGAGTATCATCTGTCTAGCAGTGATCTGTGAACCCATGTGATCTAATCACAGTGATGTAGTGTAAAGGGAGAACAGGAATGGAGCAAGAACTGAGCCCTGTAGTAATCCTATGAAGTGATGAAAGTGAAGTCTTTAAGCTTTCCTTTACTGAGAACATCAAAGAGACACATACATTTTTGTTTTAACACAAGGTTTTTGTAAGGATACAAAATGTGAAAGAGCAGCTGGGCCTGGTGGAATACCTGGTTGTGTGTTTATAGCCTGTGCAGTACAGCTGGCTGGGGTCTTCACGGACATCTTCAATCTGTCCCTGGCCCATGGAGTTGTCCTTGGTAGCTTCAAGACAGCCACCATTGGACCAGTGCCTAAGCACTCCACTGCCAAGGCCCTTAATGATTTCCGCCCTGTTGCACTCACTCCTGTCATTCCCAAGTGCTTTGAGAATTTGGTTCTCTCACACTTGAAGTCCTGCTACCTGCTACACCAGTTCGCCTACCGGTGCAACAGGTCAACAGAGAATGCCATTGCCACTACACTCCATTCTGCACTAACCCACCTGGATAACCACAACACACATGTTAGAATGCTGTTCGTTGACTTTAGCTCAGCATTCAACACTGTGCCAGCTTAGTATAACACCATCCCTCTGCAACTGGACACTGGACTTTCTGACCAACAGACCCCAGTCTGTTATGTTGGGTAACCTCACCTCTTCCTCCATTACCCTGAACACTGGCGTGCCACAAGGCTGCATGCTGAGCCCTCTTCTGTACTCAATGTTCACCCATGATTGCGTTCCTTTTTATGACTCCAACACCATAATCAAGTTCGCAGATGATACCACGGTGGTATGTCTGATCAGAGACAACGATGATGAGACGGCCTACAGGGAGGAGGTTCATCACTTAGCTGCGTGGTGTACCAACAATAACCTGGTGTTTAACACCCTGAAGACCATCATCGTGGACTTCAGACGAAAGTGCCTTTCACACAAAGCCATCTACATCAATGGAGACATCGTAGAGAGAGTGTCAAGCTTCAAGTTCCTTGGCACCCACATCTTTGATGATCTCAGCTGGTCACTTAACTGCTCTATCCTGGGGAAAAAGTGCATAACAGCACCTCTACTTTCTAAGGATGCTTAAGAAAGCTCACTTGGATCCCAGGATATTGGTGGACTTCTACCGCTGTACTATTGAGAGCATTTTCACAAACTGCATCCCTGTAAGGTATGGCAACTGCTCTGCATCAGAACGGGCAGCACTCCAGCGGGTGGTGAAAACTGCCCAACGGATCACCGGTGCCCCGTTACACACCATCGAGCACATTTACCACAAGCGCTGTCTGAGCAGGTTTAGTAGCATCATTAAGGATGTCTGCCACCCTAACCACAGACTGTTCACCCTTCTTCCATCTGGCAGGCGTTCCAGAAGCCTACGTTCCCGCACCAGCAGGCTAAGGAAGAGTTTCTTCCGTGAAGCGGTAACCCTGCTAAATGCTTCATCAAAAGCATAACAGCACTCATTACTGCACTGTTCTGTACTTTAACATTTGCACTACCTTGCGCAAATAATCTGTATATATGCTGCAAACACTGTACAGCAGTCTACTCATTTGCACATTGCACATTTACATATCTTTTTACATATATGTACATATATTAGACTCTTTGTACATACTTTCCGTATATGCTCATTGATGTACTGTAGCAATTATATGTAAATAACTCTGTATTTATTTGTAAAAAAAATACTGTATGGCTAACTGCATTTCATTGGCTTTGTATTGATACTCTGCACAATGAAGTTGAATCTAATCTGATGTAATCTAATATATAATGGGTTCTATAGAAAATTAGGTTATTTGGAGATAAAAGTGGTATCAAGTGTGTTCAACCTTCATGATGTCAAGGTTATTCCTGTTGGCTTTACTGATAGATTGGTGGTGGTGACCTCGTTAATGTGTAAGAAATTGAGTGTTCTGGTACACAAAGCACAAGTACAACAGAGCTCAAGGCTACATATTTTGCCTCAGGAGAACCTTGTGCAGTGCCTCTTGTAGATAACTGGACAGAGACATTTTTAACTAGCTCATGATAAAGTGAGTAATTACATCTTACAACGTTAAGGTATTAGGGTAACACTTTAGCACAAATGTATTATTACAAAGTTAAATTCTATGAGTTCTACTTTGAATGTAAAATTGGGGAGTAAGACAAAGCTTGGGATCTTCCCATTTGTTCAGCAGTACGTGTAGTCACCCTGAGAGCTTATCTTAGAGGTGTCCGGAAGTCACTGCCATCTGCAGTCCCAATTATTTTTCAGGAAAAGAAACCTCACAAACTGTTACTTCTGTCAGACTAATGTACAGTGGTACCTCAGTTGTCTCAGAACTCGTCGAATTCGGTTCTTGATACATATTGACTAGTAACATTTTTCTCGGTTCTTGTCGTTTGCTCGGTACTCGGCGCACTTGCTTAAACTTGTATGAGTTGAGCCACGTGACTCTTTCCAGCTGAAACTCGATTCATGATTCATGAGTCACGATTCACAATTTAGTACACAGTGATTCACTGAACTAGATCACTGAGTGATTCAGTGATCTCTGCTGTGTTTACCATGTTTTTCTTTATTTTTACATCTACAGTACAGTATTCTTAGTGCAAATAAGTCCCCATGGGTCCTAAAATGGTTGATGATTAGAGCCAACCAAAAGAAAATCAAGGACAAAGTTTCCAGATCACTTTCAGGCTGAGCAGTTAACTTTAGCAACTAGTGCCCTGAGTTCACCAATAGTGTAAGTGTTTTACTTTTACTTTCAATCCATTACTCACTAAATTACATGATATTTTCAACACAGATCAGTTCATGATACATTTAACTTGTGATGGATTTATCTGAATGTAACCCCTTCATAAACCAGGGAGCACCTGTACAATATAACTTTATTAATGCTGATAATGCCTTATACAGTGTGGATTTTCTGGGGGTCTGGGATGGATTAATTTAATTCACATTATTCTTTATGGGAAAAATGTGCTTGTTACTGGTCATTTTCGGTTCTCGGCAAGCCTTCTGGAACGAATTAATGACCAGAACCGAGGTACCACTGTATTTGGAGTATCTGCTAAAAATAAGAACTCTACTGAATATCTGCCTTCATCCATGAGAGCAGTGCCACATGGTAACAGGTTGCCAGTACAAAAATCACCAGAGATCTAGATCCTACTTGAATGCCACCACACATGAACCAGATTTTTAACCCTTTATTCCTGATTATTCCCACTTGATAACGCAGCCAAAATTGATTGGCAATGACCTGGTAAGGAATTTAGATTCGTCAAAAGCTAAAGCTGAACTACTTTGTTGAAGATGGAATGAGGTTTCTGTCATCAGGTACAAAAATGTCTATATTTTGGAACCTTCAAGAATGTTTTACAAGCTTCTCTATGCAGGTTGACAACCTCTGTTTCTGCACTGACATTGATGAATTGTTCATGGCTTTAGATGTGTCCATGTTCTGTAGATTTATCAGTGTTAAGCCTGAAAGCTGTCCTGGTACACAAACGTTATGTCCACCCTTCAGTAACCATTGGCTATTCCTTACACGTGAAAGAAACCTACAATGGCATGGAACTGTTGTTGAAACACACATAGCACAACAATTCCAACTGGAACATTTTTGGTAGTCTCAAAATATTTCTACTAGGAATGTAGCTCTGAAATACAAAGTACTGTTGTTTCCTCTGTGAATGGGATAGCTGTGCTAAACAGTCACTTTACATTACGATGAACTGGCTGCGCTGTAAGCAGTTCTTTCTAAGGCAGAAAAGTCTGGTGCATAAACCACTTGTAGACCTAACAGACGCCTGTTCTTCAACTAAAACTTGTGACATGTGACATCTTCAAATAAAAACTGTGACAGCAATGAACAAATAGTCTGCTATTTGAGACAGATGTTTCCAAGAATAACTGAAGATTAAGCTGAAGATTAAGGAAGGCATTTTTGTTGGTCCGTAAATCAGACGGATCATCAATGACAGGGAGTTCAAAGATCTGCTAGTGGCACCAGATAAAATATCATGAAATGCATTTAAGGAATTTGTTTTTCCTGGCAACTACACAGCACCAAATTACATTGAGCTAATTGAAAACATGTCATTGACAATTTATTTTCTGCATGAACACTTGGAATTCTCCCACGTGATCTTGGTGCAGTCAGTGACGAACATGGTGAATGGATTCACAAAGATATTTTGACCATTAAAATGCGACTGACATAATTGGAAATTGAAATCCATCAGTGATGGCCAACTATTTTTGAACCCTGGCACAAGGGGCAGCAGATACTGCGCACAAACAAAAATCAGCTGCAAAACACTTTAGGCTCAGCTGAACTAACACAATGTGGCAGCTTCATCATGTCATTTAACAAGACGCGATTTAATGCAATTAAATTCAATAAACTTATTTAAATAGTTCTCCAAATTCTTACACGATAAAGGAAGCTTGGCATTGCCTGTCAAAATCTCACATTAAAACAGAAGTTTTGAAAAAAATGTGTAGTCCATTGGTTTTAGACTAGTTTGATGTTTGAGTCATATGTGTTGCAGTTTAATTATTAAAATTATATTTCATTCCACAGCATCCAGTTCAGGATATCTGACATGCATAATAGTGTGCGCAAAACATGCAGCTTTTGTGTTGAACTCTTTTTTTTTTCTTCACATGCTCAAGGACACAGCAGCTGAAAATGTTAGTGGAACGGATGAACCACAGTTTTTCTTGTATTTCTTTTCACAGCTAAATTCTTTTCAGGTTCTTACATTTAATATGGATTTTCCATGACCCACTGAAGAAATGTTAAACCCAAATGGAAATAAATTGAGAAGGTCCTCAAGTGTGGGCACAAGTCATGCTTTTTTCTTCGTTGTAATACTTTTTTTCAATGTGTTGTGAATTACATTGTAAATTTAAAAAAATGTAGCCTTGACCCAATTATATCCAAGATTATTCAATGAAACTGTTTTGGCATTACCATAAGTAAGCATTAATTTTAAAAGTGATGTGTATGTTTATTGTTCATTCATTTGTTTCAGGAAGTTTGCTTTCTCTCCACCTTACTTAATGACATGATGTTTGGCAGTGCAGTGTTTATGGATCAACCTTGGTGTTCAGATCTTGCTCCAAAAGCCTCACTCCCTCACTTACTCCTACTCCCCACGCACATGACGACAGTCCTTTTCTACCTGTGTATTATAGTACCTTGATCATAAACACAGTGTACTTGCTCAAATACCAGATCATTTTTGTGCTTTAGACACCCGACAAGACAGAGCCAGTGTGTGAGCATCATGAGATCCAGCTTATCCATATTTTTGTCTTTGCTGTTGCTGTCATATGGATCATGTGCTGTCATCACAGGGGTGAGTGAGCACCACTTATACAGATGCATCATATGTATAATTCAGAAATGACTAAATCCATTAGTGAAACTTAACCAAGAAAATTCAACATTCATTATGGAATTGAAAAGTGATGTCACTTTCTGACACATTTTTTTAAATGGTAGAAATTGTGATTTTACTGACAGGGGATCTCCAAGTACATCTGCCAATAAAAAGGACTGGATTCTAATATTCAAACTTGAGAGTCAAAATTAAATATTAATCCAGAAAAACATTTAAGGGCTACTTAAAGTCAAAATTTCATATTCATAAACAGTATGTAAGTATTTTGTAAACTTATTATTTGTTCTATTATGGCTGTACACTTAATTGAAGGTCATCATCAACAACGGATCATAAAACTTGGACTGGTGAGACTTCTAAGCTTAATTTTGAATTTTTATAGTAGTGTGATGATACTTAATATTAAATGGCACTTGAAAAATTCAGGTAATCAAAACAATCCAACTGATGTATAATGACATATAGCAATGCCAGTGCTATAGATTATGAAATGCTATAAGAATTCAACTATTTTGTGAGAGGAAGCAAATTGAATATCCCAAATGGATACCTATTGATAGTATTGTGCTTTTTGAAATGTTCATTTTATATTTTTTTAACATTCTGTTCAAACCTTTATCTAATGTATTGAAGACATTGGGCAGGGGCACCTAATCCCTATATAATCATATACTGACTGATCACTTTATTAGGTATACCTTCTTGTTCCTACACTCATTGTCGATTTTTGTCAGTCCTACTTACCATATAGATGCACTTTGTAGTTCTACAATTACAGACTGTAGCCCATCTGTTTTACATACCTTATTAGCCCCCTATACTCTATTCTGTAATGGACAGGACCTCCACAGCACCACTACAGATCAGGTACTATTCCATGGTGGATCATTATCAGCACTGCAGTGACACTGACGTGATGGTGGTGTGTTAGTGTGTGTTACACTGGTATGAGTGTCACTACTGACTGAAAATAGTCCACCAACCAAAAATGTAGGCAGCATCATGTGAGCACTGATGAAGGATCAGAGAATGACTAACAAACTGTGCAACAAATGATGAGTCTCTGACTTTACATCTACAAGGCGGAGCAATCTGGTAGATGTGTCTAATAGAGTGAACAGTGAGCGAACACAGTGTTTAAAAACTCCAGCAGCACTGCTGTGTCTGATCCAATCATACCAGCTCAGCACATACTAACAGACCACCACCACACAAGCGTCGCTGCAGTGCTGAGAATGATCCACTACCCAATAGTACCTGATCTGTGGTGGTCCTGTTTGGGTCGTGGCCATTGGAGAACAGAGTAAAGCGGAATAACAAAGTATGTAGAGAAACAGATTAACTACAGTCTGTAACTGTAGAACTGCAAAGTGCTTCCATATGGTAAATGACACTGATGAAAATGACACTGAGTGTAGAAAGAAGGAGGTGTACCTTTTTTAACCATGGAGGATATCAGACCCATTACTCTAATTCTCAAAATGTGTGAAGTATGTTTTAATAATTGTTAATGTAATGTATTTATTATAACAAATCTTTATATATGCCACTCTTTATATGTATCCATCCACCTATCCATTCCTCTATATTAGCTACTTCTCTCAACTCAGTCAAGGCCAACTGAGGAATGAATGTTGTAAGAGTGGATATGTTTAAGTGAATGGAAAATACAAACTACCAATGTTAATGTGTTATAAATACAACATTTCTTAAAATAACCTTATTGTTACCTTATGGTATACTACCTTGGTGATATACAGGACCATTTCCATACCTTTGACCCACAATGGCAACCTGTGTGCCTCCTGCACTCCTCTCAAGCCCCACAAGGGGACCTCATGCAAAAGCCTGAACCATGGTAACAGCCATAGGCTCACTGTCCCTTGTCTCAGGGGCCATCACTTATAGCTAGAAACAGCCCTGCTGATGTATCATCACATCCATATTTTCAATTTAGAAAATCATCCCACATAACACTGAATAAAGGTAGATTTTATGTACCTGTATGTGCGTAGGCATGTGATAAAGATTCACAGTGTGGTGGCCAGAGCTGTTGCGCGGTCAGTCTGTGGATACGCAGCCTTCGGATGTGTACGCCTATGGGACTGGAGGGAGAGGAATGCCATCCTATGAGCCACAAGGTAAACCACTAGTTCATTGCTCAAATTTATTATTTAATTCAATGAAAATGTGTCTAAAAATGACACTTTTAAAAGTATTTTTATATTTTTAAGTATAGACATACTGTATAATGACTTCAAATAAAGTCTAAAGATATATTCCTATTATATATTCCCATATATTAGGGCTTTTCCCCTCGGTGTAGCTATTTTACAGAGTTGCTTCACTATTTCCACTTTAATTTAAAGCATTTGAAATAGTATTATTTAAAAACATTTAACATTTCTAAACGTCCCAGGAATTTGTATTTTTGTTTTTGTGTTGCCCTTGAAAATGTTTAGGTATAATCTTCTGTCTTTTATTGCTCAAACATGTCTCATATTTGTCTATTAATTGCAGGTTCCATTCGATGGCAAGCGACTTCACCACACCTGTCCATGTTTGCCAACCCTGGCATGTATTACTACAGGGGAAGGCAAATCTAAATGCCTTTCACCCTTCAAGTTTCAGAATTATTATCTTTGAACAATATCCATGACTATGTGTGGAAAGCTGTATAAAATGTATATCCTTGTTTCTGTTTATTTATTGATTAAATCTGTGACTCCGTGTTGAATACCTAATAAATTGCCAAAATTGAAACTGTTCTGTTCTTTATTCTTATAGAAAAGACTTTTTTGAAATGGTGCCAGTCCATCACAGGGAATACAAATATACACACACACACGCAACTCTTAGAGACACCAATCGACCTAGCACATGTCTTTCTAATATGGGAAACTGGAAAACCTGTTAGACACACACCCTACTGCCACTGCTGGCTCCATGAACAAGGGTTAACCCGCAGTTGCTTTGGTTGTAACTTACAACATTTAGCAGATGCCCTTATCTAGAGTGACTTACAGAAGTGCTTTGTATTCTTCTTAATAGACATTACCTCATACTAGTGCAAATAGGCGAATGGCCAAGAACACAATCTAACTAAAACCCTGTTAGGAATTGATGTAGGTAAAGGCACACACAATCATAAAGAAGTGGAACCATAAGGTTTTATTCTTAAATTATATGTGTAAGTGCAGTTTCAGTCCTCACTTAAGTGCTGAGTCAAAAGGTGAGTCCTGAGTCATCGTTTGAAGACAACAAGAGACTCTTGATGCTTGTCTTCCTTTGATCTTGAGTGGTGGGTACAGTTGAGCCAAGCTTATGTCTCGGGGGTACAGAGCTTGATTAGAGCCTTTAGGTAAGAAGGGGCTGATCCAGTTTTGGCTTTGTAGGCGTGCATCAGGATTTTAAATCTGCTAAAGGGAGCCAAGGCAACAGCAGGGTAACATGAGCAAACTTTAATAAAGTGAAAACCAGACGTATTGCCTCATTCTAAACCCAGGGGTCTGTATCAGTTGTAATTTTCTCTAGATAAGAGCATCTGCTAAAATACTAAAAGTAAATGTTAATCCATGCAGACACAGCTGTCAGGATAGGTATAACAGGCAAACTCTGCATAGGTGTAGTCAGGGCAGAGAGTTGTGAGGTGACAGTGCTAACTATCCACTGTGCAACTGTGGAAAGTATTATCAACCAGGAAATTACCTTCCCTATAAATACGTTTTGCAGTTCTTGGAAATAATTAGTTATTGCTGCACAAGGGGCTCACACCATATACTGAAAGCAAAAGTTCAAATACTCATAAATAATTTTCTCAATAAATAAATGATTAAGTATAATTGTTTTGTCTCTTTTTAAAAATTTGTTTCTTTTTATCTACTTGGGGACATGTATGTAGAAGTATAGAAAGTTATAGAGGTTTAATAATTCAGAATTCATTGTTCCATGACTGAAGAAGAGAAATCCTGTCTCAGATGGAACAAAACAGGTCCAAACCATGATATTACCACCACTATGTTTCACAAATGGGATACGGTTCTTATACTAGAATCCATTGTTTTCATTTGCTATTTAAAACAGAAGGTTCTATTTTTGTCTCATCAATCCACGAAACAGTTTCCAATAGCTTTCTGGCTTGGCCATGTGATCTTCATCAAACTGCACAAAGGCTTAAATGTTTTTCTTGAAGAGTAGTGGCTTTCTTCTTGCAACACTGTCATGTACACCAGTTGTACAGTGTTCTCCTGATGATGGACTCATGAACAATTTGTAAAAAAATTAATAAGCTTATTAGCCAAAGTGAGAGAGAAATGTTTTTGTTGCTTACAAGTTCTTTTGTGACATCACAGACTATAACAACGAGGTGCGTGGGACTGGTAAGGAGACGAGCGCAGATTAACAAGTAAGGGTATTTATTAAACAGAAAAGGAAAAACCGTAATGGGAAAATAAACGAAACAGGGTAGCAAAAGAACATGCTGCACACGGCACTATGAATGAACAAAACAAAAGAGAGCCACGGACAGAAACGAGAACAACGGTGGGGCAAAAAATGTATATAGTCAGCCACTGATTGTGCAAGTTCTCCTACTTAGAAAGATGAGAGAGGTCTGTAATTTTCATCATAGCTACACTTCAACTATGAGAGACAAAATGAGAAAAAAAATCCAGGAAATCACATTGTAGGATTTTTAAAGAATTTAAATGTAAATTATGGTGGAAAATAAGTATTTGGTCAATAACAAAAGTTCAACTCAATATTTTGTAACATAACCTTTGTTGGCGATGTCAAACGTTTCCTGTAAATCTTCAGCAGATTTGCACACACTGTAGCTGGTATTTTGGCCCATTCCTCCATGCAGATCTCCTCTAGAGCAGTGATGTTTTGGTGCTGTCGCTGGGCAACACGGACTTTTGGGTTAGAGGATTAGAGGAGACCTCATGTCCTCCAAATGTCTCTGGCGCTGATGTCCTCTGAATAGGCACTGGCGCTGACTTCCTCAAAACGGGGACAGCAACAGAAGCCCTTGGAGTAGCAGTGGACTGGACGTCCTCTGGAAAAGGTGAGACGCTCTGGACGTCCTCAGGAAGAGCCTCACAGGAGTGGACAGCCTCTGGGAGAGCCTCATGGGAACAGACGGCCTCTGGGTAGGCCTCTCGGGAACAGATGGCCTCTTGGCAGTCCTCTAGTACTGGCACTGACGTCCTCGACACAGGCACTGGCACTGACATCCTTGGCACAGGTACTGATGCTGACGTCCTCGGCGCTAATGTCCAGGGTGCCGGGGTCGGCGCAACTGTCTGTGGCGCCAGGTTGGCGCAACTGGTTCAAATACTTTGCTAAGAGGCACTGCGTGCTCAGGTATGGAACCAGGTGTTGTGTCACATTCAGGTACAGAGCTAAGTGGGTTCAGGTACGTAGCCAATGGCTAATGGCTCAAGTATGAAGCTAACGTGTTCAGATACGAAGCTAAGTGGCGCGACAGGTTCAGGTATGAAACTAGGCGACACTAATGTGATTTCAATATTCACTTTGACAATGAGCAGGATCCACTTAAAATTGCTTTCGAGTCCATCTTAGAATCCATGGGTATCACTCAGAATGTGATAGGACCAACCCACCGCTGTAATCATACTTTAGATCTAATATTAACATTTGGTATCAATAGAGATAACCTTGATGTTTTCCCGCAAAGTGATTTGATTTCAGATGACTATTTTTTAATATTTGAGCTATCTCTAATAAATAAAATCCTTCTGCCTCGTTATCACACCAAGCGCACTATCACATCTGCTACTCCAGCTGCGTTTATTAAAAACCTACCAGACTTAAAATTTAATACACCTACAGAGATCAATCCTCTTGAGTGTGTAAATGACCATTTAGAATGTGTGCTTCGCTCAACCCTGGACATGACTGCCCCTGCTAGGGTCAAACGTATTAGGGAAAAAAAGGCTAACACCATGGTATAATGACCACACCCGTACCTTAAATCAAAGAACATGGCATCTAGAGCACAAGTGGAGACATAGTAAATTGGAGGTGTTTAAGATTGCTTGGAGGGACAGCATGGCAGAGTATAAGCATGCCCTTACTAAAGCTAAAGCTGCATACTTCTCTTCAATCATAGAGAAAAATAAGAATAATCCAAGATTTCTCTTTAATACAGTCTCCAAATTAACAAAAAACCCCACAGAAAGTGACTCTCCCATTCTGTGTAATTTTAACAGTAATGATTTCATGACTTTCTTTAATGATAAGATAGAAAACATTAGGCATAAAACTCAATGCTCATCAACAACAATCTCCCCTCCAAACTTGTTCAGTCAAACCTTCCAGATGCAGCAGACTAGTGAAAGACATCTGTTTAAATGAGCTGTAAATCAAGATTAGAATCTTTTAAAAAAACCCACCAATTCTATACTGAAACTATCCGCACTGATCCAGCCTCGTCTAGTTTCCCATCAACATGTTTTATTTAGAGTTCCAATTTCCCTTACAAACTCTACTCCCCCAACAAGTATTACCTATTGTTATAGAGCCAGTTGTTAGTTATTTTTTAAATTCATCCCCTTTTAACCTTTAGGTTTTTATGTTGGCCCAATCCTGAAGTCTGCCTTTAATCCAAACCACTGATTTAAAAAGCCCAGTCCTTGACCCTTGTTGGATATCTAATTATAAAGACCAATTTTTCAAAATCTAACTAACCGTTTTCTTCTTGTTTTTCTTCTGTCCAAATCTTAGAAAAAAGCCGTCTAATCAGCAGCCTCTGTAGTCACCTCCCAAAGGAAATGAAAATTTTATAAACATTTTCATCTGGCCTCAGGGCCCCATCATAGTTAACTGAAAGAACAGCAATTAAATTAGGTACTAAATGACTTGGTTTAAAATGGTCCTTCATAATAAGGGAATTTTTTTCCTTTCTTTTCTTCTGTTTCCTTTTGAGCTCATTGAAGTTGCAAGCAATTTTGACACCTATAGATCAATGATGTTTTTTTTTACTAAACATACAGAAAAAATACCTTAGGTTATTAAGGGAATCAGCACTTTCTTTTTTGGTTTTCTTTTTGGTCCTACTTAACTGGACGGTACCAGTTTTGTTGTTTTCATTTAAATAATTTCTAAGGTTTCCTAAGCCTTTCCTCAAAAAGTGAAGTAATGGGGCGTTCCTCAAGAGGTCAGTGCTTGGCCCCCCCCCGCTTTTTATTCTCTTCGTACCATAAGGCAACTAAGGCTCAGTTTATTCCGTAAACATGCATTTTAAGTTTTCCAACTGCTATGCCCAGATGATACACAGCTGTACATATCACCAAAACCTAATGACAAACAGCCTTATAATCACAAAATCGAGGGACCCTGGTGGTGTAAAGGAAATTAAAAAGATTGATGTTTTATTTAAATTTTCTCTTACTTAACTCAGATAAAACTGAGGTTCTATTAGTGGGACCCAAGGCTGTGAGAGACAGGTTGGCTACATCTATCCTAAATCTAGATGGCTGTCCAGTATTGCCCAGTTCGTCTGTAAGAAACTTAGAGGTCACATTTGATTCAGATCTCTCCTTTACACATTAGCAGCATCACTCGAATTGCTTTCTTTCAATTACGTAATATCGCTAAACTTAGAAATATCCTCCCTTTTAATGATGCAGAAAAACTAGTTCATGCGTTTATAACCTCAAGGTTGGATTACTGTAACGCCTTACTTACTGGATGCTCTAGTAAATCTATAAATAAACTTCAGTTAGTTCAGAATGCAGCTGCCCGAGTGCTGACTCAAACTAGAAAATTTGATCACATCACTCCTGTTCTATCATCACTGCACTGGTTACCAGTCAAACTCTGCATTGATTATAAAATAATTCTTATAACTTATAACAAGCTCTACATGGCCTGGCCCCACATTATCTGAGTGACCTCTTAGAGTTTTACAATCCAACTCGTCTACTTCGTTCGCAGGGTGCAGGACTTCTTTTAGTTCCTAGAATTAAAAAAGTCACAGCAGGGGGAAAGGCTTTCTCATACATGGCCCCCCAACTATGGAATAAACTTCCCACTTTTGTTCGAGATTCAGACACTCTTCTCTCCAAAGTTTTTAAGTCTAGAGGGCTAAAGACATACCTATTTACAACAGGCTTTTTGACTGATTTAGACCCCCAGGTTCAATGGGCTTGGGGTCCCACTGGGGCTGGAGTCAATTCTGGCCTGCCTGCCCTTGTTCCGCTAGGCCGGCAGTTCATGTCCAAGCAGCGGTCCCTGGTCCTTGAAACTGGGCTTCGGTCCTCGTGAATTCTCGTTGAAACTCATGCAATCCTTGCCTTTAGAATAAGGGCAGGAGCTTGGGGTTCATAGTCAAAGAGTCTTTATGGTGATTCAGAGACGTTGGAGTTTTGGGTGCTTGTCGTTCCTTGCCTCCCGTGTGGGTTGCCAATGTCCTCAATGTGATCCCCTCTTGGGGCTGTTGTTTTACCCAACCTTAACCAGTTTTCCCCTCTTTTTTCCCTAGCTATGCTGCTATAGCTAATGCTGCCGGGGTTCCTCAATGCTACAAACACTTGGCAATCAGTGATTGACATGGCATCAGTTGATGTTAATAGAACACGTGCCTTCTTAAATCATAACTAGTTACATTTCTTGTTTTCCCCTCCTCTCCCTCCCGGAGTTGTGTTTTCCTGTGCCGGTTCCAGCCCCACACATATGTTCATCTGCTGGTAGCTCCACTCAAAGCTTTGCTTTTTTTTTCGTCAATCAGCTCCAGCCCCCTCAGTATCATAACCCGGGCCCCACTTAAATGTCATGGTGCATTACTTCACATTTTTTATTCGAACTTTTGAACCTCCATGACTTTTTAGTTTCGCTCTTAGATTTATCATCTACATCTAACGGCCCGCCCCAAGGAAAGGTTTGGGTCCCCATTTTTGAGTCTTGGTCCTCCCTAAGGTTTTTCCCTTTTCCCTATAACTCCAGGGGGAGTTTTTTTCCTTGTGGCCACTGTCACCCCCTAGGCTTGCTCAGTTTGAGATTGGACGTAGTTATTAGGAGATAATCTAAACTTGTAAAGTTGCTTTGAGACAATGCTCCATTGTAAAAAGCGCTATATAAATAAATCTGACTTGACTTGACTTAAACCGTGGAGAAACAAACGCGGGCTTATCGCAAAAGACGAGGTGCTAGAGTGAACCGGAGCTTAAATACATGAAGTCCAGAAGCAGTATTGCAAACACCAGTCGTCAACAGTCGTTAGCAGTCGCCAACACGAGTAATCCAGAGGCGGTAGAAACCGCCGACAAAAGCCATACGGCAAAAATACCCTGCGCTGTGCATAGGCTAACGTCCAGCTTAAATACTGTCCCGGACAGCTGTGTATTGTTAGCCCTAGCCTCTACTTCTTTGGATGCTAGACAGTCCGGTGGAGCAACGCAAACAATACAGTCAGGATCGCCCCTAGTGGGGGGGAGGCGCATAGCAAACGAGGGTCTGGTGCGATCCATGACACAGACTATGACATGCCTTGCTCTTGGAACGATCTTTGTTGGTCGACCAATCCTGGAGAGGGTAACAGTGGTCTTGAATTTCCTCAAAATATAACACAGTATATCTGGCTGTGGATTGGTGGAGTGTAAGCTCTTTAGAGATGGTTTTGCATCAATAACTCGTTTTGATCAGACTTTGATAGATCTCTGTTCTTTAAATACATCATACACCCACTCACAACCGATTGTCAGCCTATTGACTGAAAACATCTGACTCTATATTTCATCTACATTCTAGAGGTTCTTATAGTTTTTTCTACTCGCTAATATGTAATACTGGATCATTTCCCTCAATAAATACATTTTCAAGCACCACTGTAAATGATACACTGAAGGAATGAATGAATAAATGATGAATGATGAGTGAACAAGTATTTGAAATGTGTAATTATGTTTAGGGGTAACATACGATTCCAATGATCATATTCTTATATTGCATATACCCAACTTCAAATTCTCTAGTCTTTTTGGAAGTTCATCTTTTTTATGACATTGAAAAGGTAAACTGAATTGGCCCTCTGCTTTATGTGTACACTTGTCATACTGTTATCTGCCGAAAGAACACCTTGACATCTGTTTTGCTAGAAAATATAAAAGTCTACATTATGCTAAGTGGTCAAATAATTCACTTCTGTACAAAGTTCCTTGTGCATGCTAATTCCACTACAGTCCATTCTTCCTGATGGAGACTGAGCAAATGCTACTGCTGATTCAGCCATTTGCCAGTGCTGAGCTATGGAAGGGAGGTAAGTGCAAGTATAATGTATGACATGGAGCTGCAGTGGGTATTCTGGTTTAATTTATTCAAGCTGTTGCTAAAACTCTATATATCCACGTACTTCAGATAATATAAACTATCAGTGAACAGTTATGTGCAATTAGTGTCACAGACAGTCTGTCTGATGGCCATCTGATAATATATAGCAGTCTGCCTGCAGGCATCTGAACCTTAAGGTAACAATCATATTGGTTATCCACAACTGCACAAAAAAACACCAACAACAAAAAAAAACAGCTTGAGGTGTTCTTCTGTAATGTCTTGCAAAGTCTTCTTTGTACAATAAATAATTTACACTACACTTAATTTGGAGTTTGTGACTATATAAAGTATATATTTCATGATCTCTGGCTCGCATGGCACTGGAACAAATCCATGCAGTATCTTGGCAAATGTTAGACAAATATCATAAAACAGCAGACAGGAGTGAATATAACACTACAGCTAGGGGAAAAAGCCTGACAAACTTGTGGGCTCTTAGAGTGGCACTACAAAAAGGAAGAAACGCTTTATATTTTGGACCCAACAACATTAAGTAGAAGTGGTTTTTACTTTATTGTCAACCATCAGTTGGTGACATTTCCTTGGTTTACCAACACATGACGCAAAGGGATATTTGTTTACTGTGTACCAAAAACAACTGAAGGCAACAGTCTGTGAACACTTTACATTATATTTACATTTATGTCATTTAGCAGATGCACTTACCCAGAGTAACTTTCAACTGATACACTCAAAATCTGTTTTATATACATCTAATTTACATTTCCAGCATTTAGCAGATGCCCTTATCCAGAGCGACTTACAATTGATACAATATTACAATCCACACAACTGTTGGTTAAGGTTCTTGCTTAAGGACCCAACAGTGGCAGTCTGGCAGAGGTGGGATTGGAATCCTGGACCTTCTGAACCATAGTCCAGTATCTTAACTGCTAGGCTACTGCAGTCCCAAAGACCAAAATAACATTAATAAACATGGGTATTATCTGGAGTTTTTTTGCCCTTTGCAAACTACAGCAAGTTTTGCTCATCTGAGAAGGCTTTCCACCATATTTTACCATTTGACTTTTAGGACAGACATAGATATTGGACAATAAAGGGCTTTACACACCAGTGACAGTAAATTAATGATGATGATGGCATCTTCCACGCTAAACTCAATTTTTCCGAAAATGCAACATTATTTTATTCACCACCTGTTTCCACTGGCAACAAAACTTCACTGACCAATTAATGTCATATTAGAGCAAGCAAAAATGTAATTAATGCAATAAAATATCTGAATCACTTGAGAGCACAGGTATTTAATAATCTGACAGTTTGATAAAAAATAAAAAATAAAGCAGGAAGCGAAATGAAAAAAAAAAGAATCACATTTGTAAAGTTTGTAAAGTTGTATGTAAAGTTTTGAAGCCAAAAAATGCAATAGTTCACACCAAATAGTTCACATTTTTTGCATCACTTTTTGTGTTGCGTTTGGTGTGTGTGTAATGGCCTTAGGATTTGGCTCACTGTTGGCATTCTAATTCATCTAAAAGGGATCAGATATTAGAAATATCTGAAATAAAGGTATCAGCCATTGTCAGGGCTCTGTGCTAGGCAGCCAAGTTCTTTATCAAATCTGACAAACCATGTATTTATGGACATTGTATTTGGAGGGCAGAACAGAAAGTTGTTGAACTTTGTGGAAACCTATAAAACTATATAATAAATGTAACTATAAAATATATTTTAAAAGCAAATTATTGCTGTATGCAAAGTTGTGGACAAGTTACAAAGCAATGTAAATATGTGGGCAGCATTATTAGCACACAGACATATTCACGTGCATATTTAGTGATCTGTAAAGCTTATTCAGATTTTACTAATTACCATTTGCCATTTTTTCCTCAGGCATACAGGGATGAGCTTTTAAGTCACAAGCATTATGTTTTCCATTAAAACACACAATAAGTATAAAACTCATTAAGGAGGTTGCATATTTTCTGTATAACATACTGGCACTAAATAAACACACAGTACTATAGTAGCGTTGACAGCACCAGAAGGCATAAAGAAAACATGGTAGACAACCTTCATAATTATTTCATAATGCTTAGAGAGGAAGCCAAAAGTCTGAGAACACTAGTGAAAAAGCTTGTTTAGATCTTAGAGGATTCATACTGTAGCAGGACAATGACCCAATACGCATCTCGAATCTGCTTGGAGACCAAAGAAGATCAAGGAGTGCACACTGTAATGGATTTTCCTCCACAGTCACCCGACCTAAACATGCAGAAAGATTGCATTCGGTAACTTCACAAGATATATGTATAATACAGTGATACCTTGGTTCTTGACCACCTTGAAACTTATCAAATTTGGTTCTTGATGCATTTTGACTAGAAAGATTTGTCTCGGTTGTGGTCGTTTGCTTGGTACTCGGCGCACTTGGTGAGTGGAACTTGTATGAGTGGAGCCACGCGACTCGTTTCAGCTTAAACTCGATTCACAATTCATTATTCAGTACACATTGACTCAGTGAGTCGGGTTCACAATAACCCTTGCTCAGTAAAGATCTCCACTGTGTTTATTGTGTTTTTCTTTATTTTTACATCTACAATGCTGTATTATTAGTACAAATAAGTCTCCACTGGTCCTACAAAGGTTAGTTTATAAGAAGTAACTGAAAGGAAATCAGGAATCCTCCAGAACACGGGCTGCAGTTAGCTTAGCAACTATCCTAGCACCCTGAGTTCACCAACAGAGTAGGTGTTTTGCTTTTACTTGTCACATTCATATATGTTTTACATTTTCTTAGCATTACTTATCATAGACTCCACTATGCTGCAGTACAGACCACCATATTAAACACTTGTTAAACTCCTCAGTTCATGATACATTTAACTTAACATAGATTTGTCGGAACATATCCGCATCATAAATCTGTCCAATTCAATTCCATTATTGCATATGATAACAATAATAATAATCCTTATACAGTGTGGATTTTCTGGGGGTCTGGAATGGATTAAATCAATTTACGTTATTCCTTTTGCAAAAAATTTGCTCAATACTCGTTGTTTTCGGTTCTTGACAAGCCTTCTGGAATGAATTAATGACGAAACCGAGGTACCACTGTATTGTGAAATCATGCTGGGATAACGTGGAACATGAGATTTTGCCCAAACTTGAATACACGCTGTCACTACAGCAAAAAGGAGAATGTACAAAAACTCTGTACAAAGAAACTCTGAAATTGACCAAAGATTCAACTTTTCACCCAAATTCTTTTGCTGGTAACATAATATGTAATAAAAACATTGTACTGAATTCAAGAAAAATTGCAAATAGAACCATTTTCACTAGTGGTCTCAAACTTTTGCCCCCCACTGTATATATATATATATATATATATATATATATATATATATATATATATATATATATATTAGCGAGACTTGTGTTCAAAGTTATGATTGTAGGCTTGAGACCTACAGTACTATGCAAATGTCTTAGACCACCATTAGATTGCATTGTCTTAGCAATGACAAACACAGTGAGAAGAGTATGCTAAGGCTTACAAAGAGTGGAATGATTATGGAAAAGACTATTATGGATTCATGATTCCAAATTCAGTTGTATGCATATAGTCATACTACAAATCTAATGATGTCCTAAGACTTTTGCATAGTACTATAACTGCAGTATAAATCACTACTAGCTGTATAAACAACGTTGACACACAGAACTGCATACACCACCAAATGGCCAGCGTGTAGAAAAAGGGTTGAAGAAATGATGAATATGCAATAGATACTCATGACTGTTTTGATTCTTTAGTAAAACTGAGCCAATCTCCAAAAGGTCCATGTTCGATATTCTTAAATAGGTCAGATCAACCTGAATAGCATTAGCCTATATAAACTTTCATCAAATGTGTGCTCAGTCAGTTCTGAACAGCTTTGGCTAGTTAATGTCATCTTAAGTTGCAGATGCAGACCAACAAAACACATATTTGTTGAAAAAGGTACAGGCAGATGAATGCAGTGCTCTGCATTACGTAAATGTCTGTGGAGAAGGGGGCTGAGCCGGAGCACAGCCAAAAGATTTAGCTGAACATAACGTTTCACAGCAGGTTTCCTGAGAGCAGCTGGCTCTGAATAGCAGACACTTACTAAAACCAAAACAGATCATTATTAGTAGATCAGTCTGAAGCATTTGAACACTGTTTGTTTTTTATAGGCTACCAAATTCCATATCAAATCAACACATTGTTCCAGTCATTGTTTATTTGATTTCATATACAGACAATGCACATGTCTTCTCCAGATGAATCCATGTTAACTTAACGACAACAGCTTTGTCCATATACAAAATCTTTCTTGAAGGAGCTGTCTGTACAGGGAAGCCAAATTAACTGCTCTGACCACACGCAAGTGGGATAATTTGTAAACCTTTGACATACTGTACTGAATTAAAGATCTTAGCAAATATATTAACTTTCCAAAAAAAGGAATAATATAAAATAATGTACAGAATTTACATCAAAATATGCATTTTCTTGTTGGGTGTATAAATACTGTAGAAACATGAATGTGTTGGGTGGCATATTGTTGAGAGAGACCAACTAAAGAACTACTACAGGTGGTCTTTTGGATTGGTGTGCAACTGAATTTCTCATTTGTGATTCAAATACCTATGACTATGAGTGATTATTAATTCTTACCAACTGTGGACATTGTGCATTGATATATGAGATATTCTGATACTTCTATGTAGCATTTTAGGAAGGGAGAATCAGCCAGGAAATCAGCCATGGTTTTCATTCTCTAGTGACAGGACATACAGGTATGTGGCGTTCAACGTTATAATAATGGCGGTGGAACGTGTACTTATTGGAATTGCAGAGCTGATCCCCTAGAGGGCACTGTTACCTGTGTAATGTGGTTATCTGGGAAGGTTTCTGTAGAGAGGAGAAATGGGAAAATAATCACTTCTGAGTGCAACAGAGAGAATGCATAACTTGAAATAAAAGATCTTAAATATAGCAGTAAATGTATGTGTCTGTCCTATTGTAAGTAGTACTCTTTGATCTATAACTATATAAACTGGTTCACATGCAATTGTTGAGTCTTGGTTTCATCTGACTGATCTTCCGTATTGTTCTTACTGTCTATCAATGCATTTTTGGCTCCCGTCAAACAAAAGTGTCAGTCCTTCAATCACTCAATCACTTGTGTTTTCATTTACGTATCGTTTGCATGCAGGTTTCTTGCGAAAATGCCCTTTATATTTACATTACAGTAACATAAAAAGACTATGTGACTATGGTAATGTTAAATGGCACATACCTGTATTTTCTGTATACCTGCATTTTATACCTGTATTAAGATGTTGCTATGCCTGAGGGAGGTGAGGCTGGTCTGAGGAACATTCCCTGCCAGTACAACACAAGCTTTGAGATGAGCTGACATCCTGTCTAGGGCTCATTATGCCTGTGCCCTATGCTCTCTGGGGATAGGCCCTAGAGTGCCACAACCATGACCAGGAAAAGGCATAGTTAAATTGTGAAAACAAAGACCTGACAACCAATCTGCAGGGAAACAAACATTTAATGTAAGTAGTATTTTTTTTCTCCATTATGACCTACCCAATTCCCCAGCCTTACAACATTCCCCTGCCCTTTGCACAACTCACGCTGCCAACCACTTCTTCTCACCAGCAGGTTTGTCACAGACATCAAGAATAAGTCCGCATGGAGGAACGGACCACGCTTGCCATATTTATGTGTGAGAAAACTGTTGCAGCACCATGGAGATGAACCCTCACCCTCACTCAGACAGGAGACACCACTAAGAGTCACTGAGATGGTTTTCTGCTCAGTATTACTGGTACATTTATTTGTATTGTGTATAGTGTGCATAGTGAGAGGTGATTGGGTGGCCAATGCTATGCCTATGGTAATGAAATACCTTTGGAAAAGGATAGGTAGAGGTCAAACTTGCAAATGTCCTCAAGACTCTGTGAAGCTGTTCTTCCTTACACTGATAAGGCAAAAACAGCGGTAGCTTTTGGACAGAGAAGAGTCTTTTTACATTATTATTCTTCGATTCCTCATTGTTTTCAGTATGATCAAGTATTCTCTATCTCCAGTGTCATCAATTTTGAGTACGTTATTGCATCATAAAGACTGTTCTAGATAGTCCATATCAAGAACTGTTTGTACAAAAGAAAAACTATTTATATCAGTCACTTGTTTAAGATCACACAGTAAGGCTCGGTGGGCGTTTGTGTAGCCCTAGCCAGGCAGCAAGGGAAGCAGGCACGGCATCGTGTCCTCAGTTCTTTGTTGAAAACTAAGCAGATAAGCGGATTGGCGGCTGCTTGGGCGAACGTGAGCCACACAGCAGCGCTCACGTACACCCGTGGCACGCCACTTCCCTTCACCAGCACTTGTGCGTAGCACAACACAATGTAGGGTGCCCAGAGCAGCAGGAAAGCCAATGTGACCATGTAGTACATTTTGCTGATCCGCTTTTCCATCTTGAACTCATCTAGGACAAGCAGCCTCCTGTTGGTACTGTATACCACCTGCCTGATACCGACCAAGGTGGGTGGCGTGGGGCCACGTCCAAATCCAGCAATCCAGTTGGCAGCTGCTTGGCCTGTGGCTCCCGGACCATGAAACGTCCAGTTGTGGCTGACGGCTGGGATTATCTGCGCTGGCTTCATCTTGCGGTGGTCGTATACGAAGCAGAGCATTTTGACATACACTGCATGTGTGGTAGCCACTACCACTGCCAGCATGAGTGTGAAACCCAGAGTGTCATTGGCCCTGGCGTAACGCTGCTCAAATGTGCACTGTTCCTCTTGCTGCATGAATGTGTAGCTGCCCATGTCAAACACAGGTGGCAGGGCCATGGCCGTTGCCAAGATCCAGGAAACTCCGATGACAGCAGCGCACGTCCACGGCGTGACTCGTTTGGCGTAGAAGCGGTGGTGCGCAATGGCCATGTAGCGCGTCACGCTCACGCCAAACAAGGTGAAGGCAGCATGGAAGCAGAAGAGGGCGGACAGGAAGGCCACGGCCTTGCAGCTTGTGCTGTTGTAATCCCACGGCAAACCGTGTGACAGAGATACCATCACAAAGGGAAAGCAAGACACAGAGCGTGCCATGTCGCCCAGGCACAGATTGAGCAGAAAATAATATGCCACTTTGTGCAGTGCACGATCTTTGATCACCAGCAGTGATATTAGCACGTTTCCCAACACACTGACTCCGGTAATGAGGCTGAGTGAGGCCAGTTTCACAGCTGAGGTGGCCAGGGCATAGTCCTGGAGCGAGGGCTTGTTGCTCTCGCCTGAATCGCTCGCGTTGGCCATCTGCGCATGCGCACCGTCCACAGCGACGCCCCGACGCCGTGATCCACCATCAAGCAAAACAGTGCGTTAAAACACAAAACGCAGGCAAACGAAGCACAATCCACCATTCAGGCTCGATCCGAAATGTCCAATCGTCAGACCGGTGAAACGAGCCTTCGTTCTTTAGAGGAGATCAGAACCATGCGCATTTAATCCATCATTCCGCTTGGAATAGCATCAGCCTGACAGGGCTGTCACCATAATCTCCGAAAAACATCTTGATTTCTTAAAAATGCACATCTTTTCCGTTACCTCTCTTTCCTCTAAATTCCTCTCCGTGAAAATGAGGCCGTCGTCGGTTGATCGGCTTTAAACACGCAGCATGTTGCAACCAGGTGGAAGCTTAAACCCGACTAAAAAGATGCCGTATTTCCTCGGGGTTCTTCCCAGCAGTAAAATGCGTGGAGCTCCATCGAAACAAAGCTCGATTCTGCTTCGTAACCATCTGTTCCAGATGTTCGGCGGCAGATCTCGTCATATATTACGTGTGCGCGCTTCTTCTCAACACCTGCTTCTCTTCATAAGTTCCTAAGGCGCATATAACCCTCACAGTGACGTTAAGACTACAATATGCATGCTGTCTCCTCAAACTCTATCCAGCCGAACTCCTGCGTCCAGCATTTAAAGATACAGTGCTCAGAGAAGAGCTGATCTTGGTACTGGAATGTTCATGGGGACTCTCCCCAGACCTAATAACCTCGTTTTCACTTGGTCTTTTTAGGTGTTTTGTATCTGGACTGCATTCATATTAGGGGTGTGCGATATTGACCAAAAAAATTATATCTCAATATTTTCTGATATTTTGTCGATAACGATAATCAGATAATACTTTGGCAGTGTATATCTTGGGTATAAAATATTCAAAAGTTGTCTGAACCCATCTCTGACCTGCTGAATTGACGCCATATCTATCGCAATGTATTTGGTGATGTCTTGCCATCTATTGATTTTCTTGTTGCAAGGTGCTTAATTTGCAGAATGGTTTGCCGAGTGTGTTTTTGTGCTGGTACCTTGGATGCTTTAAGCCTGTCGTGGACAGCTGACTACCAAAGTGTCATAATCTTCATATTCTGCACAGTGGTTAGTTCACAGATGGTGAAATACTTTAGTTATGAAACTGTCTTTAACGGCAACCAACTTCAGACATAGTTTGCAGATCGTTGTCTTTTGAGCAACATCAGTCTTTTCAAAGCCAAACCACCTCCATGGAGGCGAGGATCACACATCGTTAAAACAGCAATTACACTTTTACACTTACTAATCAATGCGTCTCCAGTCAGCCCGATTGAAATACGATTGGTGTAGCCTGGGTAACATGTGTTTACACTTGGACCCCTTTTACACTAGGTTATTTCCTGCATCTTGAGTATCAGGATTGTATCTGGATAATGCTAAGCCACATAAAAATGAGGGTGTAAAAACATTCCAAGACACACTGATATCCAATTTGAATCTGATTGCTCAAACAACTTCAGGAGGTGTCTGCAGGAAGCGGGGGAACGCAGCCGAGGGACGATGGGGAGAACCGGGAATGGCGGAACGCCGAGGATTAGCAGCAGGATCTGTCCCTATGCTAGTGAGCTCCTCCGGCCTCCTAGCCATACCGTGGCTGTGATTCTACGAAATCGCAGTCTACCATTATCCCTAAACCATAAACGAGGGGACATACAAGACAGGTGAGGTCTCTCAGGCATCTGCCTCATGTGAAGCGAGAGGATGTGGCCCCTGTCTGGGCTCGAGCACCAAGGATGCCCAGGCCAAAAAATGAGCCGACGCTACCCTCTAGCATTGGGGAGCGCGACTCCTAATAGGAAGTGTGTTATGCACTGATCTACATATTACATGGGACAGCAATTGGATTTCAATCTGCCTGACTGGAGACACATTTGACAATTAAGTGTTAATACATGTGTTAAAAAAACTTATAATTCATTGACCTGAAGCATGAAATGGCCGAGTGTAAATGGGGTCAAATGTGCCTCCAGTTGAAGTGCGATTACTGAATCCTGTGAAATATGTAAATCAGCACTGGACCACTCGCTTCCTGTGTTGTTTACAATTTTAACTTAATTAATACAGCAGAGACAGCATGGCAGGGGCAACTATGGTGCACATAGTTTGGACACGAGAGAGAAAACTCGTAAGAGACAACTGTAGTGCAGTTTATTTCAGATGTCACTCCAAATTGGTAATAAAACTGTTTTTTTGGATTGACCAGCTCTGTGTGTTGTCCATGACCTTTCTTGGTCATGCAGGAAAGAATGTCATGGATGACGTGTGCTGTGTAGTAAAGTATTGATTGGTATTTGGTTGTCAAATATATCTTGGAGGATAAGGATGTACAATGCATTCAGACCCTTGTTATTTTGCGCCCTTGTGCTCATCATTCTGCACTCATTCATACCCCATAATGACAAGCTGAAAACAGAATTTTAGATTTTTTTGCAAATTTATTGAAAGGAAAACTAACATATTGCATTGACATAAGTATTCAGACCCTTTACTCAGTATGTAGTTGAAGCACCGATTACAGCCTCCAGTCTTCTTGGGTATGATGCCACAAGATTTGCATACCTGGATTTGAGGATATTCTGCCATACTTCTCCACAGGTCTTCTCAAGCTCTGTCAGGTTGGATGGAGACCGTTGGCGGACAGCCATTTTCAGGTCTCTCCAGAGATGTTTGATTGGGTTCAAGTCAGGTCTCCTTTTGGGCCACTCAAGGACATTCACAAAGTTGTCCCTAAGCCACGCCTGTGTTGTCTTGGCTGTCTGCTTAGGGTAACTGTTTTAGGTGTTTAGGTGTTTTAGGTGAACCTTCGGCCCAGTCTGAGATCCTGAGCGCTCTGGATCAGGCTTTCATTAAAAATATCCATATATCTACTCAGCTTTCCCTCAACTCTGACCAGTCTCCCTGTCCCAGATGCTGAAAAACACCCCCACAGCATGATGCTGCCACCAATATGCTTCACTGTACAGATGGTATTGGGCAGGTGATGAGCAGTGCCTAGTTTCCTCCAGACATGACGCTTATAAAAGTTCAATCTTGGTTTCATCAGACCAGAAGAATCTTCTTTCTCATAGTCTGAGAGTCCTTTAGATGCTTTTTTGCAAACTCAAGATGGACTTCATGTGTCTTTGACTGAGGACAGGCTTCTCAGATTGGTGGAGTGCTGCCGTGATGGTTGACCTTCCATGGGAAGATTAGTTAGGTGGGATGTCCACCTCTAATAAGAGTCCTGGTTGTTCAAAATTTCTTCCATTTAAGAATTATGTAGGCCACTGTGCTTGTGGGAACTTTAAGTGTAGCAAAACATTTTTGTAGCCTTCTCTAGATCTGTGCCACCACACAGTCATATCTCTGAGATTTACTGGTTATTCCCTCCTCCTGTTTTTTTTTTTTTTCTCTGATATGCATTGTTAGATGTGAGACCTTATATAAACAGGTGTGTGTCTTTCCAAATCATGTCCAATCAACTGAATTTACCACAGGTGGACACCAATAACGGTATAAAAACATGTCAGAGATGATCAAATAAAATGGGAGGCCCCCAGAGATACATTTCAAGTGTCATAGCAAAAGGTCTGAATACTTATGTCCATGCAAAATTGTAGTTTTTCCTTGTTAATACATTTGCAGAAATTTCAAAAATTCTCTTTTCACTTTCTCATTATGGGGTATTGAGTGCAGAATGATGGGGGGAAACTAGAATAAAAAAAAAACTTGAATTTGGCACAAGTCCTCAATAAAATGTGAAAACAGTGAAAGGATCTGAAGACTTTCTGGTATTAATGCATCTTGGGGTTCACTCTAACCTGCCCTTGATGTGAGTGTGTGAATGAAGGACTGTGTGATACCAGAGTGTATTATTACCTAGTGCCTATTGGTGCCTTCAGGCTCCAGACCCAGTGCAACCCCAATCAGAATAAAGCATTTACTAAAGATGCTGTTTATTTAGGACTGAATGTGATAATTCACCTGCCATCACGTAAGTCCAGAGACTTTGATTTAGAGTCCTAGCTGGCCATTGCCTGTTTGGGTTTCCTCCAGGTACTCTGGTCTCCTCCCACATTCCAGACACCAGAATTCCTGACATGAACTGGCAACAAGTGGTTGCTACTGCTCGATAGGCCCAGCCCCCCATGACCTGGAACTGGTTAATCAGATATGGGATGTGAGTATACATTGGCCATAATGTGTGTGCAGTGTAACATTGTGATTGTCAATCAACACTGTGGGCTGTGTGTTAAATCTTGCTTTAAATGTTAATTCAACATTGCATGTCCTATTCTACACTTCAGGTGTTAAACCAGCACTGTTAATTCAGCATTGCTCATTCAACACAGTAGGTGTTAATTCATGATTGTGTTATGAAACATTGCAAGTGTTACATCAGCACTGATTAATCATTCAAAGTTGTAGGCGTTAATTCATAATTGTCATTTTTATTCTGCAGGTTTTAGATCGGTATCTCCTGTGACTTGGAGGTAAGAGTCAGCTGCTGGAAAGCACTCCCTGGTAACCTGTGTTCGAATCCTGGACTGGGCTTTGCTAGTGTATTTGTATTTAACATTGTTTTTCATGTAGCCAAATGCAGCAAATGTTACAGCAAATGTAATACAGTGGATTTAGAAAGTATTTGGACCCCTTCACCTTGGGCAAACGTATAGTGTTGTAGATTTAATTTTCATCATATTACAATTCAGTGTATGCCATATTTAAAAGAATATTTTTAGAAAAAAATACTTCAATTATAGTTTCCAGTCATCTTGGGTAAATCTCTGCACCTCTACATCTCTAGACCTGGATCTGAACAGTTTATCCCGAAGCTCAAGGCTGTTATCCAGACTTGAAACCTTGTATCTGTCGTAATGGATAACATTTGGGATAATCCCTAAAGATTATCCCAAATGTTATCGATTAGGACAGATTAGGCTAAATTGTCATTGACTTGAGTGTGTATACGTTACTAGTCTTGAGACAGCCTTTTGTATAGATGTAACTTTGTGTGTGTCACTGAAATGGCCATTGATGCTGATAGCGACAATAAATAAACAAACAAACAAACAGCTAACCATTGCATCACTGTTTAAAGTGATTAAAGTTGTGCTTGAAAGTTTGTGAACCCTTTAGAATTTTCTATATTTTTGCATAAATATGACCTAAAACATCATCAGATTTTCACACAAGTCCTAGAAGTAGATAAAGAGAACCCAGTTAAACAAATGAGACAAAAATATTATACTTGGTCATTTATTTATTGAGGAAAATGATCCAATATTACATATTAATGAGCAGCAAAAGTATGTGAACCTCTAGGATTAACAGTTAATTTGAAGGTGAAATTTCAATCAATCAGGAGTGAATTTTCAATCAATGGGATGACAATCAGGTGTGAGTGGGCACCCTGTTTTATTTAAAGAACAGGGATCTATTAAAGTCTGCTCTTCACAACACATTTGTGGAAGTGTATCATGGCACGAACAAAGGAGATTTCTGAGAACCTCAGAAAAAGAGTTGCTGACGCTCATCAGGCTGGAAAAGGTTACAAAACCATCTCTAAAGAGTTTGGACTCCACCAATTCCAAGTCAGACAGATTGTGTACCAAAGGAAGGAGGAAACGCAAAGACCCATTGTTACCCTCCCCAGGAGTGGTCGACCAACAAAGATCACTCCAAGGGCAAGGTGTGTAATAAGCAACTGAAGGCCTCTCTCACATTGGCTAATGTTAATGTTCATGAATCAACCATCAGAAGAACACCGAACAACAATGGTGTGCATGGCAGGGTTGTAAGGAGAAAGCCACTGCTTTCGTACATCATACGTTCACTTGCTTTTTAGCTCCTGTATTAACTAGAGACTGTTCTAACACAGCTGATGTGTTTAGAGACTTTTTTGTGCAAGTTAATCATGTGTGTATGACTTTCCGCTACTTATCTGTAAGAAGCTGTAAATGGTCCATCATACTGTCCTCTTAAGCATTACAGCTTTACCCTACACAGGGTCATAACAGTACATTACTGGATTGTTTTATAATTATTATAAATTTCCATAAATTACAAAAGGTTTAGCATGTGTATAACAATTCAGGCTTCCACTCATGTTTTCAGCATTTATGCATTTACATATCGTTTGCAATCATACTTCTTGTGAAAATACCCTTTAAATTGACTTAAAAAAATACTGTAGTCTTTGTAGACTATAGACCCGTTACTCTCACATCTGTGGCAGTAAAACATTTGAATCTATTACCAACCTATGTACAGTACATCAGTAAAATTTATATAAAATCATTGCAATTTGATTAGTGTGCAAACAGATCCATAGATGATACAGTCAACATGGCACTCCTCAATTCTACAACATTTAGTTTTCCCCTTGTGTGGGCAAAGACTTTCTATCAACTTCAGTTCTGTCTAAGTACAATTAATCCCTTGTAGCTGTTTTCCGCACTCTAGTTGATAGAGTTAAATACAGCACTGAGCTAGTGGGTATTCATTAGGCTGAAGAACCGTATCTCCAAAGTCCTGTCTTAGCATTGGGTCAACTCAGGGCAGGTCCCCTCCCCCTTTCTCTGTTGACGAACTAAGTGGATCCAGAGACTTCTGGTTTGATTCAAGTTTCCACCTGTGTGGATTTTGCATGTTCACCCCGTGTGTGCATTGGATTCCACTAGCTACTGTAGTTTCCTTGAACATTCCAAAGTCATGCGTCAGGTCAGTTGGTGTCTCAAAAGTGTGTCTGTCCATGTGTGCTGCAATGGACTGGTGCCCTGTCTAGTGTTGGTTCTGGTCTTGCACCCAGGTGCTACTGGTTAAGTCCCAGCTCTGCAGAACCCTGAATTTGATTAAGCTCAGTCATTAAAATGAGTCATTGAATGAATAAATGAATGAATGATAAATGGTCAACACAGCTTCCTTAGTTTTTTTCCAATATGCAGATGATACAACCATTGTCTGCCTGATCTCAAAACACTGGCAGATAGAAATGGAACAGGGTAATCCATACTTAGAAATCTGTACATTCAGATCAGGATCAGCCACCACAGAAACCAAGATTAGGATCTATGACAAAGAAAAGACTAGAAAAAACATAACAGCAATGTAATATTTCACCTACCACACAAGGGTTTAATAGCTAGAGAGATGTAATAAGCAACAGGTCAGTCTGATTAATACACAGCACCAGAGAGGTCACCAATGGAATTCTTAAATGAATGCAAAATAATGTACTAAGTTGTACCACTAGAGATAAAAATCAAGGTCATGAGTAAGAGGTGCATGCAAATGACTTTATTTATGCTCTCAATTTGCAATTCTGAGATCTCGAATTAATAATATTATTGTTCACTTGTGTTCTCCTCTAAAGGTACTGTCGAGAGAGAAGCTGATCAAGCAGCCATCTGTTGCGGTTGGGCTACAGCCCAAATGTAGTGCATTAATCTCCATTATGCATAGAGATTTTTAATTAAAGTATATATTTTTATTGTTTTGCTAACAGATGCATACTGAACAGCTCGGGTGGCTTAGCAGAAAGTGTGAGCTGCAGGAAACAGCTGTTCTTGAGGACCTGGGTTCAAATCCCAACTGGGACTTGTAACATTACTGGGTGGTGTGTATATGCTGGTGCCCTGCCCAGGATGTACATTAGCTTATGCTCACTGTAGTAGAGGTTAGGCTCCAGACACGCCCCTGTGACCTTGACCATGAAAAGTGGGTAAAACAGGATGCTTTAGGCAACATGGTGGAGCAGTGATTAGGGCTGTCACCTCACCAATTTTTTTTCCTTTTCTTTTACAAACCCAGCAAGTTTCTTTTAAAAAATAAAAAGAGAAAAAAGATTTGCTTTAGGTTACTAAGATTAAGGTTCAGTGTATGTGCAACATTAACTACAGTAATATTATTTTATTAGAAAGTCCTCATAATTAAAGGAAGGTGTGTGTGTGTGTGTGTGTGTGTGTGTGTGTGTGTGTGTGTGTGTGTGTGTCTCCTTGTTGAAGTCATCAAGAAGACTGTAATGGTGATACATGGGATACATGGGTTATCTGAATGTTGATTTTGATCAAGTAATTACGTTACTTAAGTTAGCTTAACGTTGCATGGCTTTAGCTAGATGCATGTATAAAGTGTTTAAAGTGTTTATTGTTGAGTGAGGGAGAGTTTATATTTCAAAGCAGAACACCAGGAAAAAATTGACAAGTGGCAATGTTCTTTTTGGAGAGCAGTGACTTTCTCCTTGCAACCCTGCCATTATACCATTGTTGTTCAGTGTTCTCCGGATAGACTCATGAACATTAACATCAGAGACAGACCTTTAGTTGCTTAGAAGTTGCCCTGTGTGCGTTTGTGAACTTACTCACTGTAAGAAATCATTTTCTCTTTTCCCATTTCAATCATATTAATAATTAAAGCATTGTCAGCAGACGTGTACACACACAAACAGACCTTCTTCATGGAACACAAATAAGATTAGAACCGGCCAAAAGCAGTTTTTAGATTAATTTGTTAAGCAGGAACTTTTCTGATGCTGTTATGTCTTACCAGCGATAAATAACATTGCTGACAGGGACACAATGCCTTTAGCAAGGACTCTTACTAGAGCATAATTTTTTTTGAAGTTAGCACTTTTAAATAATTCTTTGAGTTTGGGTTATTCACATGTTCATGTGTAATTTAGTTAATTAGTATCTAATCAACATGATATTCAATCATGTAGTTTGATTAATAATCAAATTGATTTAGGGTGATCTTTTCATTTATATGTGAATATGACTTATGAGTAAGTATGTATTGAAATTACAGCCTTTGTTTAAGGCCTTGTCAAGGTCACAAAGATTACAGAAGTCCAGAGAGAGAGAGTTATTGTGGAGTAAGAGCACAACCTGGCATTCAAATATGTAACTAAGTTTCCATGATTATTATGGGTAAGTAACCAATCAGAGAATCATATGAGGCTGTATGTTTCTTTTCTTGTATATATATATATATATATATATATATATATATATATATATATATATATATATAAATGTCCTGATGCTGGCCAGGATGTGAGAAGAAAACACAGGTATATATATATATATACCTGTGTTTTCTTCTCACATCCTGGCCAGCATCAGGACATTTCTTCTAGCTTCATAGCATAGACTAACGAATAGAGACTTAGAGACTGAACCCAAATTGGAAGGTCTTCTGGGTCCTGATAAGAAAATCTATTCCTAACACTCACCTTGTGCTTGAAGTGATCTTCAGTATTGAATTACCTCCATTTGTACACAATATGTCTGGCTGTGGATTGGACTGTGGACTCTTAAGAGATGGGTGTTTAACCTTTTACAGTCTGATGAGCATCAAAAACTCTTCTTCTGATTTCCTCAGAAATCCCTCTTGTTCATGCCATGATACACTTCCACAAACATGTTGAGAAGATCAGATTTTGATAGATCCTTGTTCTTTAAATACACCCGCGTACCCACTCACACCTGATTGCCATCACATTGATTTAAAACAACCAACTCTAATTTCATTTTCAAACGAACTGCTAAAATCCTAGGCATAACATACTTTTGCCACTCATAGATATGTAATATTAGTCCATTTTCCTCAATAAATAAATGATTGATAGACCATAGGCCAGCGAGTGCCCTCATACAACCAGTGCCCACAGACCACTTCTATTTTACTGGCCATCTTTGCTGGTGCCTGCAATGGCTGACAAGGGAGATAGTCCAACCTCATGTCCCTCAGACATGACTAGTTGGAGGCTCCTCCAACTGCACACAAACATGGTGTCATTATCGACCAAACCCTCTGTTTCGAATTGCATGTTCCTTTTGTGGCAATGACTTCCATATTCCACATTCATAATATTACGCCTTAGACCGTATTTATCCTAATACTGCTGTTGAATCATTAATGCAGTCCTCTCTAGTCACTCTCTAGTCAAACCTCTTTTAAATGACATCAACTCCAAATCCATTCATAAACTTCGGACTATCCAAACTTCAGCTGTTAGACTTCACCAGCAATCCTGACATAACAGTTCACTTGTACTTCAGAACAATAAAACAATGCATTCACTTTAAACTTCTACACATTACATATACTACACAGGCTATGCTCACCTTGTTTTTCCATGCTTATTCATGTCTACCAACCCACTCGTACTCAAATTTCAGACACTGGCTTGCTAGTTATTGCTCCTTCTATATTCTATAACTTCAGTACCTCATCATTGGAATTCCCTTTCCTTCTCTGTCACACAATCTCCATCTCAGTCCATTTTCAAAAGTTGCCTTAAATCATTCATGTTCATTCAAGTTTAACATTCTCTCTATTAAGTTACATAACTAGAGCCGTTACACAACTGCCCATTGGCTCCCTAAAATAAATATATGCTAAGCACCTGGAAATGGTCCGAACAGAGATGGGTGTATAGTGAAGGTGGAATGTGTGTCTGGATGGTGGACAAGGCAGATGTGTGTGCCCTCCTGGAACCACTGCTCCCACCAGCTCTTAACAGCTAGTTTAGAACAGCCTAAATGGTGGGCAGTTTGTTGAAACTTCTTCTCCCAGTCCAGTGATGCATCCCCTCTTAAAGTCTGTCAACTGGGCAAAATATCTTCGAGTGCTTCAACGATGTTTCACCGAGAGTCACACTATCCAAAGTAGCATCTGAGAACCTTTTTATTGGGCAGTGGAGGAAGCACTTTGTGGCAAGACCCAGAGTCTAATCAGACCACACCTGTAATCATTTATGAGTTTTACAGCAATAAGACAATATTTCAAGCATGTACTTTTGCCTTTTTGTGCACACGTGTGTCCATCTTTATCTCCCTCCCAGTTTGGATTGTTATTTTCATTATGGATTGAATGTATAACTGACAAGTCTGCATTACATGATTTTCTCTCTTTACTGATAATCAAATGAAAACCTCATGCTCAATAATGGGGGAAAATGGAAAACTGTCTGCTGTCACACTGAATCGTGTTGAAGTGTCTGTGAATTGCTGTGTCAGGCTGCAGAGCATTACTCCACTTCTGTAGGGCAGACCCTCACATCATATCCCGTTCAAACATGCACAGAGGATGCTCAGGAGCCAGGATATTGCTCCAACCAAAATGATTGTTTGCAGAATTACAAGTGTTTTTCACAATCATTTCCAGCACTGGGCTATAGACAGCATAAGGTTTAGAAGAATGAATTTGAATATATCAGACGTGTTAAAGCTACTATGTTATACTGTTTAACCAGTGTGATAGAAAGATGTAGCAAAGTTTGTTTACAAAGCAAGATATACAAGTAGGCAAGGCTTCAGAAAGGAAAATATTAGAAATCTACTCGTTTCCTTTTAAGTTGTTAAAACAACAGTTCTTTGTCTATTATATTTTGTCCCCATCTAGTGGTGAGTGAAGATGGTCAGCAAAAAAGGGGAATATTATGTATTGCATATAGCATGTATTGTGTGTGTGTGTGCCCTGAGATGACTGACACCCTCTCCAGAGTTCTGCCTTGTGTACCAGATAAATTGGCTGCATCACTATCCCTTAGGTGTGCGTGTCCAAATCTTTAACTGGTAGTGTATGTAAGATTGTACAACTTCCATTTTATAAAGATATACGTTGTGAGATTATGTACATAATCAACATATGTAGCCGCAGCTTTGTTGGCCATCTGTATATGGCTAGCTTTAAGGTTTATTTATATAATTTACATTTACATTTACAGCATTTAGCAGACGCCCTTATCCAGAGCGACTTACAATTGATACAGTCTTACAATCCAAGCAATTGTGGGTTAAGGGCCTTGCTCAAGGACCCAACACTGGTGACTTGGCAGAGGTGGGATTTGAACCCTGGACCTTCTGGTCCATAGTCCAGTACCTTACCCACTAGGCTACCACAGTCCCTGCATATTCAGAACTACCTTAATTGTTCGTGGCATAGATTCAACAAGGTGCCGCAAACATTTCTCAGGGGCTTTGGTCCATTTTGACATGATAGCATCATCCCGTTCTACCAAATCCAAATGCTCTATTGGACTGAGATCTCCACCTGACTGTGGAAGCCATTTGAATACAGTGAACTCACTGTCATGTTTAAGAAACCAGCTTGAGATGATTAGAGCAGATGATGCATAGAGGATGGGGATAATGTGGTCATAAATGGGTGGACATGGTCAGCAACAATACTCAGGTAGGCTGTGGCATTTAAATGGTGCTCAGTTGGTATTAAGGGGCCCAGAGTGTGCCAAGAAAATATCTCCCACACCATTACACCACCATCAGCCTGAACTGGGTGGATCCATACACAGGATGGATCCATACTTTGGATATGATGGTTCTCAGTCCTGCATTATCAGGGCTTTCAGAAAAATGTTTACAGAATTACAAGTGTCATTCACACTATTTTCCAGCACATACACATACATAGCAGTGAGGATTAGAAGAATCCAGAGTGGAAATATGTCAAATGTTTTACAGCTGTTGTGTTACCATCTTGAACCAGTGTTGCTCAGACCTCAGCAACTGGAATGAATGTTTGCATGATGCCCTCCCTTGTTAACAGAGAGCTTTTTGCTTAATTAACCAATTATCAGATTTCTAATTAGTACACTTGAGAGCCTTGGATTTGCATTACATTACATACACTTGGACATTAGATAGAGTAATTATCTAATTAATCTGCTCTGCATCAGTTCTCTGCCTATTCAGTGCTAAATAAATAAAAAACAAAACCCAATATGATCCTGTTCACAGTGGGACTGTGGTAGCCTAGTGGTTAAGCTACTAGACTCTGGACCAGAAGGTCCATGGATCAAATCCCACCTCAGCCAAGCTGCCACTGTTGGGTCCTTGAGCAAGGCCCTTAACCCACAATTGCTTGTAAGGCTGTATCAGTTGTGAGTCGCTCTGGATAAGGGTGTCTGCTAAATAAAGTAAATGTAAACAATGCTCATTGTACTTTATAACAGAGATTTACTGAAATTATACCTGCATAAAATGAAATTTATTTTGACTGTCTCAAACAGCAACAACTTGCTGAAGTTTACAAATTTACTTGTTACATATGGGAGCTGAAAATACTGTATATCAGCTGGGTGCATGGCGGTCTGTTTTGGGGTGGATTGAGGTGATTGATTGGTCATTTAGTTTGAAAGAGAATGTAGGTCACAGCTTTGGGGAAAAAAAAAATACATATTTATAATTTTTAGTCTGTTTGTGTGGGATCGGATTGCTCTGTACTGCTTCCCAGATGGCAGCAGGTCAAACGGGCAATGTTCAGGGTGTTTACTATCCATAATGATGCTGCTTGCCTTTTTGCTAAGCTGGTTCAGGTTCGGGAGGTCAGTTCCGTGCAGCTGGAACTCTCAGTGGTACTGTGGTAGACGTTCATTAGGAGCTGTTGGGTTAAATGGGCCTGTTTCAGTTTCCGAAGGAAGAATCACCTCTGTTGGACCTTCTTCATCAGGTAAATAGATGGTCCTTGACAGCGCTGTGACAAGTAGACTCTAAGGTGCTTAAGGTTCTCTACACTTTCCACTCACTCCCCAATAAGTGAAGGAGAATGTGCTCATCCTTCTTAATCCTACTGTTCTTCCATGATCTCCTTTGAGTTAGAAGAACCAGATGATTGTCCCTGCACATTTACATTTACATTTACAGCATTTAGCAGATGCCCTTATCCAGAGCGACTTACAATTGATACAGTCTTACAATCCAAGCAATTGTGGGTTAAGGGTCTTGCTCAAGGACCCAACAGTGGCAGTTTGACAGAGGTGGGATTTGAACCCTCGACCTTCTGGGCCAGAGTCCAGTACCTTACTCACTAGGCTACCACATGCACCATTTATTGTGGTGCCATCAGCAAATTCAACATTCAGTCATTCATTCGCTTTCTTACCCACTTGATCCTGGACAGTTTTGCAGGAGAGCCTGTGCATAGCCGATGGCATAGGGTTCAAGGCAGGAACAATCTTAGACAGAACATCAATCCATTATAGATCAGAAAATTTAATCATAGAATTGAACGATTGGAGGTGCAGTCGTATGTAAACAGACTGAAAGTATTAGGCTCCACAGGCACCACTTTGGCACCTCTAAAATATCTTAGGCACACAATGTAACTGAAGCAAGTTCTCATTTAAAGAATACTGTGCATTCTTGAGTTAATGTCAGTGCGTAGGAACTCACTGGGTTACAGGGCTCAAGGTAGGAACCAACCCCAGACAGGTAATTAACTGGTTATCATAATAAGACAATTGCGTTAATTATTTTACTATTTGAAAAATTGTCTACTATCTGGCTGTCAAATAGCCTTGGGCCAAATCTGACATGCATGGTAATATGTAAGAATGGGAAGTTCTCAATGTAAGTAAGCCTTTAGGGTAACGAGTAACAGGGGAAGGGCTGGAGTCTGGAGGTATTCCATAAACGTACCTCCTGACCTTCATGTTGCTAACCCCATCCAGAATCCACTGAGGTCCTCAGGAACCAGCAACAGGAATGCCATCTGAGTGAAGTCTGAGCCACCATAACTGTAGGAATGCATATTGTGAATGTAATTGCATTATTTTCTTCACTGAAAGTTGTGCAGCAGATAATGTTCTTTACAGTTCAGGTCAATCCTTCCCTCCAGTTACTGTCTGTGTGGAGCTTGGCATGTTCTCCTCATTCGTCATGTGGCTTGTTGATTTTAAATTGCCCCTAGGTGTGAGTGAGTTGCTACGTCAGTGACAGTAAGCCTTCTACAGTTGTTAAGGCAGTTTGCTGATTACTATAATTAGCTCTTCTGGTATTTTACGCTGGAGTTGTGTATTTACTTCATTGTAGCTGTGCCTGTGTCTAACAGCAATACAACCCGTGCTTACCATTTATTTTACTGTAGAAGTTTGTATCTTATTTTACCTTGTAATTCTGGTCATGGATACCCAAAAGATAGGGGGAAAATACCTAAAACTTGTATTTGTTAAAAATCAAATTTATATTCCAGCTTTTAAGATGTAAAGCTGTACACAGAGAAAGATTCATGTGCAAGACCACAGTATTTAGTTCTAATCAAGATGTCATAATACAATGGTGTTTTCCATACTGTATTATGTTTTGTTTATATCACACTCCATGGGTGATCAGGTAGTGGATACTGACTTAGACTGGCCATATCTGAGTAAATTATGATTTGAAATCTTCAGAGCTGACTGCTTATTCAGCAGCATTGTTGTCTAGTTGACATGTAGATGGAAAAAAGGGGAATCATGCTGAATTGCTAAATATTGCATTGAACTTGGCGGCACAGTGGAGCACTGGTTAGTAATGTCACCTCACTGCTCTCTGGTTGGATTACCGGCCCAAACTCCGCCTTTGAGGAGTTTGCAAGTTCTCCCCTTGTCTGTGCGGTTTTCTCCAGGTATCCCAATTTCCTCCCATATTCTAAAGACGAGTTAGGTCAACTGGTGTCTCTAAAAAGTGTCCCAGTGTTCATGATTGAGTATGTGTGGTTCTACACATGCCCTGTGATGGATTGGTGCTCTTTCCTGGTTTGGTATGCAGTGAGCTGCCTGTGATCCTGAATTGGATTAAGCTGTGTAAAAAATGTCGTTTACTTTACATGTTTACGTATGTTTTTAGAATGTACTTTCAGAGTGAGAGCACAATGCAACTCACTGTAAAGATATTACAGTATTCTACTGGCTGCTTGTATTGTTACTGTATGAATTACAGCAAGTTACCAGTGTAGTTTTTAAACTGTTCCTGCATCTATAATAATAATAGTAATAATAATAAGGCAAGAGACGGAGAGGAAGACCAAAGAGGAGTTATTTGGTTGTGGTAAATGAAGATATGCAGGGAGTTGGGGTGAGAGTAGAGGACGTGGAGGACAGGGTGAGGTGGAAACGTTTAACTCGCTGTGGTGACCCCTGATAAAGGGAGAAGCCGAAAGAATAATAATAATAATAATAATAATAATAATAATAATAATAATAATAATAATTGTATAGTTTTTCCATGTTTTAACCATGTTTTTCCTGGTCATTTTCAGCAGGTGGAGATGGGGTTTGCTTTAGCATTTCAGCCTCAACAAATTGGCCACAAGCCCATATCTTTTTTTTATTTAGTCTACAATCACATATCTTACTGATATCTGTATCACGTTTACATTGACGAAGAGGGTGACATACTGAGGATGTAAAGTATTCAGTTACAGTACTTGGTTTGAAAAAGCACTGAACTAGAAAAGACTTGGCCTGTCTTTGTTGGATATCATGATCTATTCATGCTTAGAAAACAAAATATCATGAAGGCCACACGGTGGCGCTCTGTACTCGTAAAAATCGCAAGTGTAGCACCTACAGCGGTTTAAAAAGCTGTCGTTCACAACTTTGGTGGGCATCATTTTCAGACCTTGATCAAGGTCCTTTCCATCCGGTCCTTGGCATTAAGTGTTGATTTGGGTATTAACTGACGTACTGCTCCTCTATGACCTCTTTATCGCTGTTTATTAATGTATAAGTAATGGATTGTACTGGCTCTTATAACATCAAACTTCATATTTTCATTCATTTAAAGGCCACAGAATATAGCTAGGAGAAGTGCATACACAATATTGATTCTACTTTTTGCTAACAGTTATAAAAATAATTGAATTCAAATTTATAACTGACTATCAACTAAGTCGAATTTCAAGATGATGTTTCAGTTTTAACCCAGGTCTGTGATGGGCAATACGATAATAATCTTTATAATAATCTTTATTTCCAAAACACTTTTCATTTTAAAGCAAACATCTCAACATGATATGCATATAACATAGGCCTATATAACATTTCAACACTATGATAAAAAAAAAATTCTGAGTAATTGTGGGTAGAGCTATAGCACTGAAACTACATTACTCACAGTACATTTACATTTATGGTCTGTGACAGAGACACTTGAAGATTGTACTTGGAAAGCACATCTTTCAGTCTAAGGTCTAAAGCACCAGTTCTCAGACTGTGGCTGAGGAGACACAAATGGTTACTTGATTTCAAACTAGTTCTCTTGAAAAATCTATATAGTGTTTATTTAACACATTTAAGTACAGTGGCTTTCATGTTAACATTCCAAATGGGCAAAGCAAAGGGTTCTTATAGATTTTCAAAGTTGAATTAAAGAAATAAAGAACAAAACAGAAAACTGATATATCAAATGACTGTGGAATAAAGCTCGCTTCATCTTTCACATCTCAGAATTGACTTCTGATTGAAATGACTCACCAGATCACACATAAACTTTTGAAAAATCAGAAGGCCTAGAAACCACTCTGGTTAACCTGGTAGCAGACAAAGATGGTACATATATTCTTTAGTTATTCATATTTGCAAGTCACAGACAAATACACTGTATGCCCAAAAGTTTGTGGACACCCACCAATTACATCCAAAACATGGATAATAGTGTGGTCTTTTCCCCCTCTGCCTTGCTGCTACAACAGCCTTTGTTCTTCTAAAAGGGCTTTCCATTAGATTTTGGAACATGACTGTTAGGTCAGCTTCTAATGTTAGGCAACAAGCCCTGGCTCAGTTTTGGCATTCCAGTGCATTTTCAAGGTGTCTAATGAGGAGCTGAGGTCTAGGTTCTCTGCAAGCCAGCCAAGTTCTCAGTCAAAGTTGGAAAACCAATTCTCTGTGAATTTTGTGTAAGCACAGCAGGGCAGAACGTTGATGAACGGACTTGTTCTAAGTGAAAACCTAGAAATATGTCATATTCAGGACAACCCATTCTTACTCCCACTGTTTTGTCTATGGACAATCCACAAATATGCTTTATATTTTGCATGTGTTACAATTGAGTGGTCCTGAAGTAGCAGAACTCATTAATTAGAAGGGGTGTCCACAAACCTGTGGCTATATAGTGTAGGTAGTTTGACATTTAGGTAAAATGATTTCAAAATGACAATGCATAGTTATTTGTTTTTTATTTAAATAATATGTCTTCTTGTCACATGGTTTCCAAGCTGTGTATACCACTGGTCTAAAATGATTAAAAAGCAAAGGCACTGTCAAAACAGAAATGAGTGACGATAGATATAAACACATGGGTGAATAAGTAAGAAGATTTAGGTACAAAAAGTGCACGAACAGTGTCGTTCTTTACATGGCTGTACAATTTTGAGCATTTAACGTTTCGTCCATTTTGTTAAAATTTCATCTTGAGGTTAGTAAAAACGAAGCATGTCTGATTTGTTAGTGATCCCTTCTAACATATTTTGCCATGTCTCCCAGTCATGGTCTGGCTCGTGCTCCACTTTTAGCTCGCACATGGTTTGTCCTCCTGCTGAACTTTTTACTCTCCGAAACTTGCCTCGTTTCATTGGAGAACTGGGAGGAAAACGGGAGAGCTAGCGCTTCGGTTGTACCCACGTAGCCTAGAAGCACTTCCACTCCAAAATACGGCGTGTTATCTTCAGTGCACTGGATAAAGCGGTAGCTGAACGTCACCCGCCCTGAAAGTCTGATTTATTGACTGCCATTAGGACGAGTGCAGCCCTGAGAGAGCCGCGCGCTGAACCCTGTTTACCCAGCAGGTGGATATGACGTCACGGACTGGGAACATCAAATAACAACAACCATCTAAATCCGCGACTTTTCTTTTTCCCTGCCGCGCGGCGCATTAAAATGTAATAACTCCAGAAGCTTCTCGGGTTTGTAAGAAAGGGAGAAAAAAGGGACCGTGAGTGCTGCTCGCCTGCTTCAGTCGCCGTTTGTCCTGTGCGCAGGCAGAGCCGCAGGGATCTTCGGCTCGGCTGAAGTTAGTCCCAGAGCGGAGTGATATTGTTTACAGTGTTTACAGTGCATACACACCGCCGCCAAGAGTTCAAACCTGCGGCCGGTTCAGCAGCCGTGTCTTTTCGGTAAGTTGCTTATAGATATTGTTTGATGTTCGTGAGTTTTTTTTTGTACTTTTTGAACTTCACACCTGGAGTTTGGCTTTGTGTCATCACGTGTAGTTGCCTAGTTGTTGTTGTTGTTTGTTTACTGTTGCGACAAACAACCAACAGCGCGAGCAAGGCGAGCGAGCCAGCGACGCCGTAGACTGTCAGGTGATTAAACCGAAACTCTCTACAGTTGTATTGTTTTATTTGGAAAATACATTCCACAGACACACATTGCAGGACAAATTCGTGACTTTCCCCCCCCAGAAGTTAGCGCCCGGCTAGCGAGACGGTCTGCCTGGTCGAAACTTTATTCCCTCTTACTAGGGCACGTTATCACCCACGACCACTGACGCTTTCACAAACGATAGGTTCGAACGGCTCCACGGCCACTCGCGAGCTCGCTGTACCACTGACGCTGCCGAGATCTTGAGCACAATCGAGCCCTTTTCCCCCACGTGTTCCACGCACCGACAAAATAACCGAAAATACGCACGCTTTCTGCATTCACGTCTCCCACGTTATCCAAAATGCAACCCAGTTTTCTAAACGTGTTGCTGCTTCTGGTGTGCAGTTTTGCTCCGGACCCTGATAGCTCCTTTAGGAACCGTAAGCGAGTCTCAATCGAGAGTTTCGACATGACTTGTGTTCAGTAAGTTCATTGGCTGCGTCCGAAGTCATACTACCTTACTAACTAAATAGCAAAATAGCACTGATTCCGAAGTTTGAGACACAGCCCTTTGGTTTTCCCTTACGTTTTTCTAAATCTCTCACTTCTACAGTGTCTATTTGGTAGTGTAGTTTTTAAAGTTTTGATATAGGATGATTTATGCACGATATTAACGTATGACAAGACTATTCAGCGTAGTTTATTTCATTTCAGCTGTATTTCGGTGAAGTAGGCTTACCACCTTATTATTATTCATGTGATCAGTAATAGTCACAGCACAGTTACATGCGTGTTGTTAACAACAAAACCCTGTGACATCAATTTATTTGTTTTTGTTTTTTTTCCCTCCCCTGATATCTCATCAATGGTGTTTTCCTGCAATAGCACAAAAGGCAACCTAATAAAATAAATAAATAAAATTCAAACACACGATGCGTTTCATTAACTTTCATATAAGGACACCATCTGTATCCGTCACTCCTAATAAAAGCAAACTATTCAGCAGCTTGAACGGGTGCACGCTTGCTACACTAGTTTAGTCATTGCCTGGAAGAAAGAAAAGAAAAATAAGAGAGAATGGGAGAAGGTTTAAAAAAAAACACCCCAACTTTTTTTTTTTTTTTTGGAGAAGTAAACAGCCTCCAGTGGGCAAACCTTGACAACCCAGATTAAGGAAAACACAGGAGATCAAACAGAGCTGCTGCGGCCATTGTCACGAGTTGCTAGAGAGAGGTAGAGAATGAGAGAAAGAGTATTTGAACAGGCACTAGAGTTTGTGTGCTTGCTTATGCAGAAACAGACCTTGGCAAACGAAGCCTGACCCGGGTTTAAAGTGTTTAGCCGAACATTTCTTTTCCTACCTTCAACCCTCACTACAGCACACTTTAATATAGGTGCTCCCTGATTTATGACGGGGTTACGTTCCGATAAACCCATCGTAAGCTGAATGGATCTTCAACAGAGGGGTTTAATATATACTGTATATTTCATTGTGTAGCCTTAAACATGCTTAAAACACTTCCATTAACCTAGAATTGGGCACAATTATTAGCACAAAGCCTATTTTATGACGAATGTAATTTATTGCATATGTATTGAAAGTAAAAACCAAAATAAAATAGTTCATTGGTGCTGCTGCTGCTCAGCTCGGTCGGCTGGATGCTGCCGGATGACGAGCATCGCACTGCGTATCTCTTGCCCGGGGAAAAATATGCGTATTATCGGATTCTCATTGTAAAGTCAACATATCATAATCCGAGGAGAGCATGTATAGCTCACATTTATAGTGACCACAAAGCTGTGGTATGTTATCCATATTGCCATACCATAGATAATGTCCAGAAATGCCAAACCACAAGCAAATCCACCTACAAGACAAGTGGATAAGGTTCGATCAAATTTTGAAAGCGTAACACAGTTAAAACCTTTGAAGATCTGCTTGCAGAACATGCCACAGCTACACACTTTGCCTCTCGCAGATGTCATTACAAATAGAAAGAGGGGGCTTGGGAGCCAGGACATGACACGCACTAAAACCACCTGCCTAATACTGTTCAGATTTCCCTCGTACCACCGAGACTCTGACCCATCCAGGCATGGACTTGAGATTATCTGGTTGAGAGAGGTCACTGTCATGAAGGGGTGTACCTGGTATGATGCGTTATGTACTTGGGTGGTACGTGTCAAAGTAACGTCCACATGACCGCCACGATTCAAGGGTAAACAGCAGAACCATGCCGGGGCGTCACTGTTAGTGCTATTCACTACTTACTGTTCTTCACTACTCTACTCTTATTCAGTACTACTTTACTTTTCAGTGGTTTTAATGTCACGGCTGATCAGTGTGCGTTGTGTTTGTACATTGTACTGTGCTGTAGGAGGTCGGAACTGTAAATATGAAAACAGAAGGCGTGTTTGGCTACAGTAATAAGGTGAGATGGCAGGATCTGAACGCCCGTCTCTGCAAAGCTTGTTTCATTTTTGCTAAGTAATCCCTAAAACAGCAGTCATAAGCACCAGCAGGAATAATCCGTGTCCAGTCATACAGAGTCATTCAACAAGTTAGAAGCTTTTCATTTTTTATGCTTATACATGATATATATATATATATATATATATATATATATATATATATATATATATATATGTATGTGTGTGTGTATATATATATATAGATAGATAGATAGATAGATAGATAGATAGATATATATATGATAAAGTATCTTGTGGCTCAACAACAGTCATAATGTGTAAAATGTTGTATCATGTCCATGAACAGTAAAATTAGCTCTGCAGGGCTAAAGGGTCTCGATTCTTGGTATTTTATTTAAGAATAACCTTTTTTTTACTTACTGCATTTGAAATAAGTAATACTGTTGCTATTCTGTAAACAAGTGTAGTGTAATAATTGAGCATTTATTTTAGTCATGGGTTTTATTGTGATATTATTATATCCTTATTACCTGCGTACTGCAAAATACTTACTTGCCAGTCCAGAAATGTGGGGCTTTTTGTAGCCAGTGGATTTTCTTTGAGATAAGATCCTAAATAGAGTAGGTGCTGTATGTTTTACGGTACCAGGCTTACATTTAGTGTGTGTCTTCCACAATCTCCGCTGATCTGGTTGAGTGCTGTCTGCACTGGACAGAAGCTGGATGTCTTTAGATCTGGATCGACACTAAAGCAAGTATTGGATATATTTGCTTGGTTGGCAATTAACAGCAAATCTCAGCTATAAAAGTTGTCTGACAGTCTGGCGTTTGGATATGTAATATTTTATTCAGATTGTCTCCAGTAGGGTAAATGGTGGGTGCGGGATTGCAGGTGGATCAGTCAGAAAGGCTTTACGATGACTGATATTTCAAGGAGAACTGTCTCCAGTAATGGGAGCACATGTCAAACATGGAGAAGTGCAATTCGAGAAGAACAGTGATCACACATGGGATCTCACTGATGGGGGTGGATGAAGAACTTCACAGGATTTTTGAGAAATGGCTCAGACGTATTTCATTGGGGGCTGAGGGCAAAATAAATGATTGTTAAATACCATATGGATGCAATTCTTAAACCCTGAGTGAGCCAAAACTGAATGTGACCTTTACATTTTATGACATATTACAGTAGTTTTCTTAGCGCAAGGTGTGGTGTGAGTTCAAATGTTTATATTCAATACAGAATTTAAGACTAGGTGTTTAACCATTGACAATGCTAAAATATTTAAATTTAAAACCTTTTACTCTTACTAGATAATGTGAACAATTGGACCTTAAATTAAAACACTTTAGATTCAATACAATTCTAAAAAAACGGATGTGATAAACTTTTATTTACATATTTGGTGTTTAATAATTATTTGCTCCACTTCTAAAAATGTTGCCCAGAGATTTGCACAATTGTACTAAACTCATGTAGTAGCTAAAATGAATGTATGTATGTGGTACAATAACCACATAACTTGTTCTTTTAGCAAGAAGAAAAAACATTTTTGTTAAAGTTTAGAAACTCAGGAGGTAGTGGTGATTGATGTTCATTCATGTTGTGTTCTCCATCTGCTGTGGCCACAAATAGACAAAATGAAACAAGGCAGGAATGTTTCACTCGCTGTAATATTCATTATAATAAAGAACACAAAGTATCTACATTATAAAGGCAAAATCCGCCTGAATGAACAATTTACTGTGATTGACATAACATAAAGCAAAGAGCCCCAAATCATTTTTTAGCACCTTTTAAAGAAAAGATTGAATGTTTTTGTACATTAATTTTTATCAGTGCCAGAAGAAAGGTTTAATAGATATGTGAGCTAATATTTGATTCTGCATTTCAGTTACAGAAGTGTACAATGATTAAAAAACTTACATGAGATATTTCATGCTTATTGTTGTGTTACTGGAATGTAGATTCTGACTAATTGGACTAGACTTTGGTAAGCTGCAGTTATCGTAGGTGCCTTTGTGCCAGCTGCAGTGCAGACAGCTGAGCAAGACTCAAAACTGTAGATCACTTTACATTGGTCTCTGCCCTCTAAGTCACCGTCTTCTTCCTTACAGCTCATGCCATTCTGTGTTCCACTGTCTTTCTGTGACATTTTACATGTGAGGTGTTTAATGAAGAACAAGACTTGGATATTGATGTGGATATCCTAGACTACTGCATCTTGCTAACAGGTTAATTAAGCAGAAATTTGGAATTAGGAATCCCTGTTGATGCCTCCTGAAATGAGGTGGATCAGGAAAGAAACATATCTTTGACTGTGTTTACTGTTTGTGTTTGGAGCTTCAGTCATTGCAAAGGCCAACCTGTGTTGTACCTGTGGAGCACAGAGGTAAGACGTTCAGTCCTCAGCTAAATATGAAAGCGATCACCCCATTACTTTAACATATATTCCCCTGAATAAGCGTAAATAAATGAATCTGTGATGTTTGGGTGGATCACCCTTTAATCAGCCATCTTTCTCACCCTGTTTATTACTTCCTTCCTCACTGGAGCCAACAAAATCCTTCTGACTTTTTCCTTTGGAGTGATGTGGAGTCGAGCTCCACCCAGACAAGAGATTTAACACGGCAGTACTTGCCTGCTCAGTCATCCCGTGGTGCAGTAATACTTGATCTGCTTTGATCATGAAATGTTCTGATGTTCGCTCTTGAAATAGCACTATGGCAGTGGGTGTAATAAGACATCATAACAGTGAGATCTGAACTCTTGAGCATCTCTAGCTCTCTCGCTGACATAAGGGGTTGCGTTAAGATGATTTGACAAAGGTGTTGGCTAGGTGATTAATGCGCTTTTCGTCTCTTGAGGTTTTGTCGCTGTGACATTTTTATAACCTTATGATACGGAGGTTTCACCGTATTAATCAACAGTTTAAAACAAGCATGCAACAATTTCCCCCGTGTTGCAGTTTTTGCACTACAGTGCAATCAGTTTTTGATACGGCAATTGAAAGATCAACCAAGTAAAAAGTGAAACCAAATACTGTATCATGCTAGAAGAATAGCGTTCTGTTGGTAGCGGGTTGTTTACTTTAGCCCTAGTTGTTAATATGCAGAGCTTTTAAGAATATCCTGAAGTGGAACCCATCAATTTAGGTCACACGCTTTGAAACTGTATTTTAAAATGTTGTTTATGAAGTTTTTATCCACTGTAGCAGTATTAGGACTAGCAAAGTTTGATGCATTAATAATGTGTTAATATGATGGTATTTTAACAGCGATCATTTTAAGACCGGCAATCTTGTTTGCTGCTTGAGCACAGCGTGTACCTGTAGTCTATGTCTCAATTGGTCCCCTACTCACTATACCTTTGCATTCTGCATACTATTTTTAGTGTTAGTAGCCAGTCGGGAACAGAGGTTGTAAGGGTTGTAAACGATTTGGCTCACTTCCTTATACGGGTTGTTCTTTGCTCTGCATCGCATGAAAACATGAAATGCCACTGCTGACATGAGCTAACGGCTTATGTATACTGGTTGTAATTAAAGTGCTTATAGAAAGACGTATTTTGCATTGAAAATGTTTGGTTTTGTTGATTATTGAAATATTAAAAAGTAATAACTGCATGCTGTTAAATTTATATTATCGGCCTGTACGGCTATGTAGTGCTTTATGATTTTTTTTTTTGGAATATACATGTATACATTGATTCATTTTTGTGATTAACGGGAAGGTTCTGTGCATATTGTACACTCGTGTACTGAAAGAGCGTACTGCTTCAACAGTCGAGCAGTGGTACTAGACTGGCTAAGTATGCCATTTCAGATGCTGCCATGCCCTAAGGTGGTTATCATCATTTGTAACGAACTGCTGCACACACAGCTGGGTTTTTCTGCTGTCTTAGTCCCTTGGTCAAAAGGTAGAGTCTGTATTTCCATCTAGCATTTTAGCTAGGAACTACAAGGACGTCTACCTGAGGGGGTTTGCGCCCAGCTCCAGCCAATTACCTTGCAAAATATGGCTCATATGTTTCACACCATTGATTGACTCTCAGGATCACGTATTTGGGTTGAGAATTGGCCGATACCGATACATCGTCAATCTATCCTTTCATCTCTGCCGTGGAGGCCATTTGAGTACAAGGAACTCATTGTAATGTATAAGAAACCAGTTTGCCAAATTCTGACCCTACCATCCGAACATCACAGCAGAAATCAAGACTCATCAGACCAGGCGTTTTTCCTATCTCCTGCTGTCCAATTTTGGTGAGCCCATCTGATTCAAGTTGGAATATGTTGTGTGTCTGGCCATTCTCCACTGACCACTGGCATTTCTGCCCAGAAACTGTCACTGACTGGACATGTTCTCCTTTTCTGATCATTCTTTGTAAACCCTAGAGGTGGCTGCATGTGAAAATCCAAGTAGATCAACCATTTATGAGAAGATGAAAACTTTGTTTCCAGCATTACAACTTCGTGCTTCTAACTGGGATTAAAAAAACAAAAAGATGCTGCTACCATGTGCACTAACATTGTTAATACATTTTTTGCAAGTATTTACACATTTGCATTTTTTTTATATTGGTATCTGGTAATAAATGTTGTAGTTAAGAGCAATAATTAATAACAAACAGAGACAGTGCACTTATAGTTTAAATACTTGTTTATTTAAGTTCAGCAATTGGTGTCTCGTTTATTGTTACTAATTTTATCAGTTGTAAAAAAATAAAAAATAAAAATTGTAGTATCAGCATTATATATTGCCCATCATTCTCCTCTCTAAATATTGGCATCGGTCATTAAAAAAACCCATATGGGTCGACCACCAGTCTGCATGCCTGTATGCACTGAGCTGCTGCCATGTGATTTACTGATTAGATATTTGTGTTAACCAGAGGCTAAACATTTGTAACACTTGCAAGTATATTAAAGTGTATGTATATATTTTTTTACACCATTAACATGTTTTCATGGCTTGACCATGTGAGCCACTTATAGTCCTGGACTAGCTGCAACTGTAAGATGGTGGAATCTGCAACTGGTGTTTTAAATGACATTTTAATACAAGTCACGTTAAGATCACTCTCCTGATAAAAAAAATAAAACCAAAACAAAGCTGTTTGCGTCTATTGTGAGAATGAAATTTATCACCAAAGTACATCGAGACTCTGGGTGCCATTTTCAGTGAAAACACACTGTTGTTGCTGACTAGAACAACATCCTCAGTACGAGTTCATAACACAATTTGGCAGGGTAGGACTTTCCAAAGCAGAACGCCTAATGTTTGTGCAGTGATTTTTAATAAAATGAAAGTAAAGGGAAAATGATTTATTTAAATGCCTGTTATGATTAATGGAAAAGGTGACAGGTTTCTTGTTTTGGTGAAATGTTGTGCGGCGTCAAACAGGATAAGACGTGATAAAAAGTCTGTAATTGAATCATTAAAAAGTGATAAATGCATTCTGTTGAAGCTTGTACTGTCTACTCTTACGGCTGTGTACTGCTTTTGAAATGGAAGAGTGATTAATTTAGTGTCCAATGCAAGCAAGCACAAAATCAATTAATTGCGATTAACCCTTTCAGCCCTGTTGATGCAAAATGCAGTCAGAATCTGTTGTCACGAAAACCTTTTTGATCTACTAAGCAAACTTATTGTACAGAAATAGTTTTTGATTCATTCAAATAAATTCAGGACTGAAAGCATTAATTAGAACAAAAATGCCATTCGTTTGATTTAAATGTTTTAAATGCCTGATAACCCTAATTACAATATAACGTTTACCATGTTTCCTCTGATCTCTAATGGTCCGGACCTCCACAGGACCACAGATCAGGTACTATTTGGGTGGTGGATCATTCTCAGCACTGCAGTGACACTGATGTGGCCTGTGTTGTTCTGGTGTAAGTGGATCAGACACAGCAGTGCTGCTGGGGTTTGTAAACACTGTGTTCACTCACTCTGCATTCTATTAGACACACCTACCACATTGTTCCACCTCGTATATAGTTTGTTAGTCACCCTCTGGTCCTTCATCAGGGCTCACTGGATGCTGTCTACATGATGCTGGTGGCTGGATCTTTTTCAAGGAGTGACACAGAGGTGTTTTAAAACTCCAGCAGCACTGCTGTGTCAGATCCACTCATACGAGCACAACACACACTAACACACCGTCAGTGTCACTGCAGTGCTGAGAATGATCCACCACCGTTACATTCGAACCTGATCTGTGCTGGTCCTGATCATTAGAGAACAGAGTAAAGGGAACTAAAAGTATGTAGAGAAACAGATGGACTACAGTCTGAAGTTGTAGAACTACAGAGTGCATCTATATGGTAAGTGGAACTGAAAATATAGACAGTGAGTGTAGAAACAAGGAGGCGTACCTAATAAAATGGTGCCCCAAGTGCTTTTTTGTACAACCCTTTACAAAGATGATGCTCAATGCAATAACTTTCTGGTCTCTAGTTGCCAAAGTTGAGGTGGACCAGGCGTCTTAACCATGAAAAGCTGAAGAGATGATGTTAAATTACAGGCGCTTCAAATCGATTTTCCAGAACACGTAGTTGTAGTTCAGTTTATGCCGTGTTGTGAGTAGAATATATCATAGGTTGAGATACGACATGCACTGGTAGTGTAACAGTAAACATTTGTTGTGCACAACCCGAAAAGAAGGTGGCAAGTAAACAGACTTTTAAACTTACTGTTTATCCCTTCCTATTCCTGTCTTGTGTTGTAGAAGCTCCAAAATGCTGAGTACTTAGGGTGCTGCATTCACATTTCAGTGCAGTGATACTCCGAGGTGTATTTTTCTTTAAAAAAAACAAAACGCAGTGGTAACCATCAGGTCATACATAGTGTTGCCAGTTACCATGACACCATAACATGCCTCATCTAAATCTTTTGAGTTGTTTAGTCTCTGCTAACGTGAATGTGTGAGAAGTATGTGTGCTAAGTACCCTCTTAGGGAATAGTGCTTTGTTCCAAACTCAATAGCAATGTGTCCACAATTACAGCTCTTTTAATTAGGAGACTGGTTTGTATATTAATTACCTTATCAGTGTTTGTTAATTAGTATTGAACATAGTAGATGCTGATTTCTCCCGCAATTCAATTATAAGAAGTATTCAAAGGATTCCAGTCTGACAGGAAGTTTCCTTCATGTCCTTTTTTGTGTCTGTTTATATGATATTAGCTGTTGCTCATGAAACGTACCTGCTACAGCTCTGAGCCCTGATGAAGTCACGGTATGCGTAATTGACCGCCTGTTGCTTGTTTATTGATAAACTCGTACGCCTTTCAGAGGAATGGCAACAGACGAGCTGCAATTAGTGTAGATGGACTGCTCCAGCAACAATGTAGTCTTTTCCTTTTTGCCACATGCCCTAGCTAAATGTAAACTAATCACTCATTGGCTCTGGCCTCATTTTTGAGGGATGTGATTGTACAATGAGTGTTTGGTGCCGATTTGGGCCACGGCACACACTGTACTTAGTGGGGCTCCCGGGAGTCACGCCGGGCAATGCAGAGGCTGTATGTAAACAGTTTTGTTTCAGTGTTGGCTCTAGCAGCGCAGGGGCTGCCGTCCAGGTGGTTCGGGTCTTCAGCACTTGCCAAATGACCCGAAATGATTCAGACTGTTTACCGAGGTACCATGACAACTTGACTTTCAGTCAGAAAAATAGCGTAGGATATCATAATTATTTACATGTTTAATACAGTACATTTACTCTCCCCTCCAGGTGTTGATTTCCTGCTTGTTTTCATAAAGCTGAAGAATGGCTGTGTTGAGTTCATGCACTTTTTTGACTTGTTTTGAGAAAGAGTTTGACATGTTGTTATCGTCTTCCTATTTTGGTACATTGAAATGTATTTATAAGTTATTTATTTGCAAGGCAGTATTATTTAGGGCAGCTTACAAAAGTGAAAACAGTGCAAGGCAAAACAAAGTACTGGTATTTATAACCGAAAACACTACATCTGGTAAATGTCTACACGTGTTTGTATGCCTCTGCACAATAGAGTCACTCGCACAGTGCTAAGGAAGTATAAGAACATAAACACAATCCATACAGCCTATTTGGGCACACTTACAGTACCTCTCTGTTTACAACAGCATGTTTTATGTTCAGTTACTTCTGCCAGGGCTGTTTCCCTTGAATCCAGTAGGTCTCAGTCCAATCAAGCATCTGTGGGATGTGCTGGACAAACATGTCTGAACCATGAAGGTCCTGCTTCATAGTCTGCAGGACATAACGGATCTACTGCTAATGTCTTTTTGCCAGATACCACTGAACACATTCATAAGTCTTGTGGAGTTGTTGGTGGCTTTAATAGTATGGCTGATCAGCTTATATAAAGGAATGAATTAATGAAAGTAAATGCTGGTATATATACCAATCAGCCATAACATAAGGACTACCTTGTTTCTGTGCGCAGTTCCACTTACAATATAGGTGCACTTTGTAGTTCTATAAACTGTAGTCCATCTGTTGGTCCACATACTTTGTTAGTTCCCTTTCACTCTGTTCTTCAATGGTCAGGAAGCCCATTGAAGCCGCAGTGATCCTGGAGTTTTTAAGTACTGTTACTGCTCTATTAAACACACCTGCCTTGTTGGTCAACCTGGTAGATGTACAGTCAGAGACAGTAGCAAATCTTTTGCTGCACATCTGTTGTCTACACTATTGGCTGTATGTTCTTGGCAGGTTGACAATTTTCAGTCTAGCAGTGACACTGCGGTGTTTTTAAAAACTCCAGCAGCACTGCTGTGTCTGACCAATAGAGAACTGATTATATGGGACAAACAAAGTATGTACTACAGTCTGTAATTGTAGAACTGAAGTGCAGAAGTGCAGCGACCACTAAAACTTAAATAAAGAATATGCAAAATATAAACTGGAAAAAAAAGACTTGAACAGTTCTGTATATTTCTGTGTATACATGTTTATGTAGCTGGAAATATAGTATGCTCATGTGTATGTATATAATATAAATATATATTTAAAAAGTTGAGCTAAAAGTCAGCTCAGCTTCTAACCCACAGTATAAACAGAATGAAAGCTAGGTATTTTTACACCAATTTTTAAACTACATTGTGTGGCGAACTAACATTTGATTGGTTCATTGGAATGCTGAATGTCTGACTTTGAAACGAAGATGTTTTTCCTCTTTGTAAATAAGTTATGTTTGTTGTCCAAATGCCAGAAATGGAATATTTGTACAATGTTGATTGCCAAAGTCAAGGCCGGTGTTGATTCTGTTACAGTGCTGGATAATGTCCTAAAAGCATTTATCAAGTTATGAGCATCAAGATAACACACGATCTTGTAAGGCAATAATCAAGTTGATCAGATTGGAAATAGTGGATTTAATGTTGCAGGAATGAGAGATGAGGAGTTTCATTGTGTTTATTTGTGATTGTAGGAATCATTGCTGGGAGTTAAGACCTTCGTATGCCATTTGCAGCTTGTTGTTGTCCTGCATTGTGTTTAGGCCTTTGGTCCCTCTTGTGCAAATTAAACTTGACTTAATATAAGATGTTTGATTAGCACAATTACGTCTCATTAAACACTGTGGCTTGGACTCAGGCAGGCATAATTGCATGCACAAGTGCAAGAAGAAGCTTTCCCTAAGCTCATGAACTGACATTAAAAAGAAATTAAGTCTTGTTTATTTTAATGGGAATATATTGGCCTTTTTCAGGGTCTTCACGAGGAGGCAGTGGAATAAGCAGCTCATTTCCAACTGCTCCTCTGAAACTCTCTTTTCTGACAGGTAAGCCAGCTGTGCATTCTCTCTGTTGACAACAGCATTCAGTTTTCATTTTTATAGCGTGTGTTCATGAATTTGGCTATGCATTGCACAAGTGCATTTTCTGCTGTGTTTGTGGTAGCACACTGCATAAAAATACCACAAAACATACACCACATGCTGTGTTGTGATTTTTCTGATCGAAATGGAAAGTCTTAGACTGGTCAATATTTTTTTGATTCTTTTTCTGTTTGATTCTTTTGATTCTTCTGTTTGATTCTTTTACGTTGTTTTATATTGCACAACTGTTAGCAGACCAAAAAACAATGGGCATTGACCAGGCATTATTGTAGTCACATATTGTAGTTTTTTTAGGCTGCTCTACCATGGGGCAAGACCCCTACCTACAGAGAATGCATGTAATGAGTCGTACACATACATATAAAGGGAATTTTCACAAAACTGCATTCAAATAATATGTTAATGACAATAATGAACTATAGGTCATACAGTAATGTATATAAATAAGCAGTAATCATTAAGTACATTGTGTTAATCAGAGTTCAGTACTGTATCCTGTAACATCAGTACGTCGGGCAGCATTATACAGTGCTTTTGCTGTTTTGAGCCTTTTTAAGCCTGAAATATCTGGAGTTAAAAGACAGATTTTCAATTCCTATTTCATTTATTATCTTATTTAAAGACCTTGAACATTAATTGATCAGATAGATGTTAAACCTTGTAAACTGGACTGTAGCAGCCTAGCGGGTAAGGTACTGGACTATGGACCAGAAGGTCCAGGGTTCAAATCCCACCTCTGCCAAGCTGCCACTGTTGGGTCCTTCAGCAAGGCCCTTAACCCACAACTGCTTGGATTGTAAGACTGTATCAATTGTAAGTCGCTCTGGATAAGGGCATCTGCTAAATGCTGTACATGTAAATAAACCTGTAATAGAATAATGCAAATTGATTTCCCCTAGACTTGAACGGCATGTTGAGTAGTTATATATTGGGACTGTGGTATTGGGACTGTGGGGACTGTACATATTGGGACTGTGGTAGCCTAGTGGTTAAGGTACTTGTCTCTGGACCAGAAGGCCCAGGGTTCAAACCTCTGGCAAGCTGCCACTGTTGGGTCCTTGAGCAAGGTCCTTAACCCACAATTGCTTGGACTGTAAGACAGTATCAGTTGTAAGTTGCTCTGGATAAGGGCGTCTGCTAAATGCTGTAAATGTAGTTGAGATAGAAACTATTGTACAGTGTCAGAGAACACGCTTTCATTATTTAAGTTTCCATTCAAAATGAAATTTTTTAGATTATAAGACATATTATAATGGAGGGATAGTGGTTAGTGCTGTTGCCTCACAGCTCTAGTTTGATTCCCATCCTGGACTCCATCTGTGTAGAGTTTGCATGTTCTCTTCATTTCTGTGTGGGTTTCCTCTGGGTACTCCACATTCTTCCCATATTGCAAAGACCTGATAAGCCAGTTGGTGTGAGATGAAGGTATTTAAAAGCCTTTTTCTTTGAAAGACAAAATCAAGCCTTATCATTACTTCAGGTCTGAAAATGAAACACTGAGACCAGGTACTGTATGGCGGGCAACCCCAAACTTAGAGGTGTTTGTAGACCTCTAGATATAACCCAAAACCTGATGTCAGTAACCCTGAAATGCATGTCCGCAACGGACAGACCACTTTTCGCCAGACATGGGGATAGTAGTGCTCTAATAACTGAGTCACTCTGGTTTAAGCCCTGCTTCTGGCAGAGAGGTCACAGTTACAGAGTTTGGTTTCCAGGTTAGTGACACCATAAGGACAGGTTCTGGGTTACTGGAACTGTTAAGGTCAGGTTCTGAACGTGTTGTGCTCTGTACAGTATCCGATCTCAGTGTGTGTTTCCTACCGAATTACTTTTATGTAGTCAGGTCTCTGTGCTCATTGGGGTGAGGGCCAAGAGTGCCTCCACATTATAGAAATAGTAACAAATGCTTTTGCAGTATACAGATCAGGAAACGCTGTACTGTGGAACCTCGGAATTTAAACAAATTCTTTATTCGACCAGTTCAGACATCGTTCAGAAATTTTTTTTGCCCCCAAATTCAAACAAAAATTCAGACTGCAAACATTGATAAAAAAAACTAATTCTGAATTAGAAAGTAGGTTAGTGTGTAGTATTTTCTACGCCTAATTTTCTTCTCTTATTGAACTTGCAACCGTAGAAAAATTAGTTTAACTTCTTTGGTCTAATTAATTGGGTCAAAACTAATTGGGTTTCTCATTGTAGTTAAAGTGGACTGGGGTTGTTTGGAAAGCAGACTAAAAGCATGTCTTGGACCTACCTTGGACCAGTTATTTTGGTCCACAGCGCAGTGAAATTGCTGCGTTCTCATCTTCTCAAACAAACCATGGCGAGATGATAATTCCCTCACTGAAAGTTGGTGAATTACTTATCAGCTTTTCTGATTTCTTACTTTCATACCGTATTTAGGGAGTGTTAGTCAGTTGCGTGTGTAATTGCCCTGCCTACACTTTGTCACTCTTGTTCTACTCCCACTGAGCTACATTATCTATAAGCAAGTGCACTGTTCCTGAATGACACACCACAATTACAGAGGGCTTGGCAATGTAGTTTTGAGTAGTGTTGTCACATTTACTGGCTGTGAAATTTTGGTGTAAATATACCAGAGCTTGTTAGTGCATGCCCTGAAAACCTGCTTCCTTGACCTTATGCTTTATCAGCGCTGTTACTCGTGTGCAATATATCTGGCGGTGGAGGCTGGCAGTTGAAGAGTCCAAATGACTTAGTCATGCCTTTTATTAGGCAAACATCAATAAATGAATGTAAAGTAAACGATGCAGTTTATTTCCTGTCTTACCCACGCCCACGTTCATGGGAAGACTGCTGCGAGATTTGTGCCAGCATTAAATACAGTGGTGCTTGAAAGTGAAAGTGAACTATATTTCTGCATACATATTACACAATTTCATTGCAGTCCTAAAAGTAGATACAGAGAACCAAAAGAATTAAATGATACAAAAATATGTATTATTTATTTAAGAAAATCATCCAATATTACTACTACTTTTATCAGTGAGTGGTAAAAGTATGTGAACCTCTAGGTCTAACAGTTAATTTGAAGGTGAAATTCAAGGTTTTGGAATCAGTGGTGGCCCTGTTGTATTTAAAGAATGGGAATCTATCACAACACATTCTTGAGGAAGTGTATCATGGAACAAACAAAGGAGATTTTATGGAAAAGTCAGGACTTCTTTACCATATTAATATTTTGTTACAGAGGAACCCTAACCCCTAGATACTCTGGATCATATTGTCACTGATAGTGACGTGACCGATACATATTCTGTTAGCCTCGATTGTTCTTCGTTCGAGTCATTTTATTCCAAAATGCATTAAATATCAAATATCTTTTCTGTTTTCATTACCAGAAGAGAAAGGTCATACATGTAGTGATTATGAATGATCACATTACAGGCAAATTTATTTCTTTAAGCGTGAAACCTGCAGTGGGATCTGTCTCCATGCTGCAGTGTATCAGAATAAAAGCCCCGTGCAGGAACTTTTCCATAGAAAAAGTCCAACTTTTTCTAAAGTTACCGTATCAGGTCTACCAGTGAAAAATTTTTTCATACTTTTCATTATATATTTCATGTTAGTTATTGTTAGAATGATGTGGTTACCGTATTTTCCGGACTATAAAGCGCACCGGATTATAAGACGCAATATCAATGATCGGCTGCTAACGGGTCTATTTTCATACATAAAGCGCACCGGGTTATAAGACACATGAAATGAAACAAAACTCTAAGTTCCCTCGAAAGCTCAGTTTGGTCTTTACCTGGCACAGGGCGTCTTCTTGCTTCCTCCACTTCCGTATCATTGATTCGTTAATGTTGAATTCTCTCACAGCTGCTCTATGTCCGTGTTGTACTGTGTGACTGATAGCGTTGAGTTTGAAATCCGCTTTGAAAATAAATGAATGAATGCACGTACCGTATTACTCCGTGATGCTGCGCACTACGTTTGCCTTAAGCTTCGTGACCTACCAAAGATCGTGCTAAAACATTTTGACAGATTTATGAGCGCCGTGTACCATCTACAATCGGTTGTAGGTCAGAAAGCACAACCAGAATTAATTCATACATTAGACGCACCGCATTTAAAGGTGCACTGTCGATTTTTGAGAAAATTAAAGGATTTTAAGTGCACCTTATGGTCCGAAAAATACGGTAATTGTGAAATTAGTAATAAAAATGCTTCATTTTAATAATCTTCACTTTAATCGTCAGCGGATAGAGCAGGTACTTTACTTTTTTGTTAATGAAGTATTAAGTTATTATGTTGAGTACCTGTCAACCCACAAACTGTGAACTCCAGTTCAGATAATAAAGTACTTTCTTTGTGGGTTGTTTTGGTCTGAAAACATGAGAGTCAATAAGCCTTTCAGATTTGACATTTCATTCACAAACTGGCTGTTTGCAATTATACCGCCCCTCATGTGAAGAAAATCGTATTCTGCTATGTCTTTTTTTTTTATGTGCACAATTGCTATATTTTTCTTAAGTCATACTTCATGCTTTGATTCACATGTGCATAGAATTGTGTCAGAGTGAAGAAATATGTATTCCTTTAAGGTACTAAGAACTAGGAGTCACCAAATATATTTGGAGTCACTTGCAACCTCACCAAGAAAATGAATCGCATCACATTCAGGGTGTTCAGTAAAGTTAGCAGCGTTAGTTCTATAAACTACCAGGCATTTAACGTGAATGTTTAAATTACCTTAATAAAACAAATAAATTAAGCATGTGCTATAGATTTAGCGATTAAGGGAACGATTTCAGACTCTTCCGAGGATGCCGTGAATCACTGAGGAGGGTGGGGTGAGCAGTGGCTGAGTTTCATTTAAAGCTACCTGCACTAATACCGGCCGTTCTAAAAACTGCTGTTTAGACAGGATGAGAAGGGTGCTGAGGTGCCTGCTTCTTGTGTTATTTTGACACAGACATTTCATTAAAACCCCAGGGAACTGTGGACTTGACTTGTGGAAAATGCCTGGAGTTCAAGTATCTGTATCGCCACAGAAAAATTGTTACCCTTCCCAGGAGTGACTGGTGTGTAATAGTTAACAAGGTCACAAAGGAACAGAAGGTAAGGATCTGAAGGCCTGTCTCACATTGACTAATATTAGTGAGTCCACCATGTGCATGGCGTTCTGCTCTCCAGAAAGAACCTTGCTACCCATCTACAGTTTGGTAAAGATCATGTGCACAAGCCAGAATGTTTTTGGGCAGACCAAACTAGAATATATTGGTTGAAATGAAAAGCTTTATGTCTTGAGAAAGGAAACCTTGAATACCTGCTTAAGAACCATATCTCATCTGTAAAACATGATGGTGGTAGTAGCATGGTTTGGGCCAGTTTTGCTGTGTCTTTGGAAGGATGAAATGCCGTGATTGAGTTCTACTGACAAATTCTAAAGGAAAATGTCAGGACATACTGTGTGTCCATGAAATGAATCTCAAGAGAATGTAGGTTCTGCTGTGGGCCAAAGTCTTTGTGCTAATGGGTATGATGGCGTCTCATATCGGTAGCAATGCACATAGCCTCAGCAATGCTTTTGTGCACTCCTTGTTGTTGTTCGTAGATGGCAGCATATAGTGTGCATTTGTTGTTTGTTTTTATTTTTCCCCTTTTTGTTCCGTAAATTGGTCCTTTCCAGTTCCTGTCATTCCATGACATAAGCATGGCTCTTCCACCAATGTAAGAGAGCAGTAGGCTAGCATGTGCTTTACTCAGCCGCCAACCGCTTCTTTTTACTGGCAGGCAACAGGTGGCAGACTTGGACTTGCACTGTGTGACACCATTATTGACACCTCAGTCCACTGATAGGGGCTGCTGTTTCAGCAGCAGGTAATTGTGTGACTCTCCCTTAGACACTCAGTGCATCAGTTCAGTGCCTGGCCAGGCCAGAGGGCACTGCCAAGGTTCAAACTTGTGTCTCCATGGTGGTGGCGTTACCTCATTTTGTACTCATTGTTCTCTTTGTTCCAGGCCATTGTTATAATATGAGGTTACAAAGACTTTCATCTACTGAGATTGCATAACTGACTCTACCTGTTTCAGTGCCACCTCTTACTTACATGTTCCATTGGTCTTCACAGTAACCCCCAAGCAATTGCTGTCACTTGACACTTTTTGAGGCCGTTCCACTGATTGAAATACCTGACACTCACTCAGTGGAATTCAACAAGTTGACAGGAGTTTTCGTAGTGTGGTTATTAAAGTAGTAAATAATTACTGATGCACACTTGGCACACCAGTCAATCAACACTTTAATGAGATTACTAAATGATTGAGAGATATCCTGCATGTCTACAATTTTGGGATATATATACCTCATATACAATATAAACCATTGAATAGCATTAACCCTGCTAAAACAGGGAATGTATACTGTGTTGTTGATTTATTACGTCATATAATTTAGTATCTAAATGAACTGGTCACTTTGCAAACTGAGCCTTGATTGAAGACTATACTCATTGTGCACTGTATCTTGTACAACGACAAGAGCAGTACTACTTGTTAAATGTGGTCTGGCCTTCATACAGTATCATACAGAGGTGCTTGAAAGTTTGTGAACCTATGGAAGACATACCATTGTGCATGTAGGAGAAAATCTTGTAGGGCCTAGCGACACACAAGAGGCAGGACGTACGTCAGTGTTCACCAGGTAAAGGTTATTTGGTATCTAAAATGAACTGGTAAGCATAGCTCAAACTGAGCCTTGATTTGGAGACTATGACTCATTGTGCACTGGATTCTTGTATTTACAACGACATTTACCATATTTTGAGCCAGTCCCATCTACCCCTTCTTGTAAAAAGTGGTACCTCGGCCTGAATCCCTTCATACAGTAGAATACAATGCAGAGGTGCTTTGTGAAGTTTGTGAACCTTTTAGACTTTTTCTGTATTTCTGCATAAAATTATCTAAAAACATCATTCTGATTTTGACACCAGTCCCAAAAGTAGATTAATAAAAGTAGAACCCAGTGAGGTTAAACAAATGAGACAAAAATATTATACTGGGTCATGTTATTTACTGATGAAAAATGATCCAGTATTACATATTAGTGAGTGGCAAAAGATGTGAACCTCTATTCCCCCCCCGGATGTGCCCCCAGTTAACGGCGAACCCCCCCCCCGGTTTGAAATTAGAAGTCAGGTGCTTTTCACAATCCCAAATGGGTTGACACGATTAAAATAAGGTGTGAGTGGGCACCCTGTTACTGATGAAAATGATCCAGTATTACATATTAGTGAGTGGCAAAAGTATGTGAACCTCTAGGATTAGCAGTTAATTTGAAGGTGAAATTAGAGTCAGGTGTTTTCAATCAATGGGATGACGATCAGGTGTGAGTGGGCACCCTGTTTTATTTAAAGAACAGGGATCTATCAAAGTCTGCTCTTCACAACACGTTTGTGGAAGTGTATCATGGCACGAACAAAGGAGATTTCTGAGGACCTCAGAAAAAGAGTTGTTGATGCTCATCAGCCTGGAAAAGGCTACAAAACCATCTCAAAGAGTTTGGACTCCACCAATCCACAGTCAGACAGATTGTGTACAAATGGAGGAAATTCAAGACCATCGTTACTCTCCCCAGGAGTGGTTGACCAACAAAGATCACTCCAAGAGCAATGTGTGTAATAGTTGGCGAGGTCACAAAAGACCCCAGGGTAACTTCTAAGCAACTGAAGGCCTCTTTCACATTGACTAATGTTAATGTTCATGAGTCCACCATCAGAAGAACATTGAACAACAATGATGAACTCTTTGAAATACCAGGACATTTTAAATCAAAATCTGGTGACCTCTGCCCGTAAGCTGAAGATGGGTTGTCACTGGGCCTTTCAACAAGATTAACAACCTTAAAAATATGGCCAAATCTACACAAAAATTGCTCGCTAGACACAAAATCAAGCTTCTCCCATGGCCATCTCAGACCTCAACCCAATTGAAAACCTGTGGGGTGAGCTGAATAGGAGAGTGCATAGGAGAAGATCCAGGACTCTGAACGATTTAGAGAGATTGTGCAAAGAGAAATGGTCAAAAATCCCTCTCTTTGTATTCTCCCATTTTGTGAAATGTTATGGGAGAAGATTAAGTGCTGCGTTGTTGGCATAAGGTGGGTTGTACAAAGTATTAACATCAGGGGTGCCAATAATTGTGGCACAGATGATTTCATAAAATAATTATTACTTAATGTGGGTTTTTTCCCCACTGAATAAATTGAATTAAAGGTTGGATTTTTTTTGCATTGTTGTCCTATATTATTTAAAAAAAAGGAAGAATTTATTAGAAGCCTAAGAACACATCTTAACAAGTGGTGCCCGTAATTGTGGAGGGAGCTGTATAATATTTTTTGGTACTTCTTTTCTTGCATTTAGGACATTTGTGAAAATCGTATGATGTTTAGGTGATGTACTGAAACATCTAAAATTCAAAAGGATTCACTAACTCCCAAGTACCAATTGTATCCATGCCCTGCCACTGAAAATGTCACACACAGTTTGGGTCTGCCTTTATGAGAAATATCTATGCACGTAAACCCAGCTCTGAGAAATAATGTTCATGTTCTGTGTGGCCAGAATACTGTAAGTAAAATGTTTTCATGGAACCACTGGTCCTCAAAGTTATTTAAAAAAAACCCGTACACTTGTTTCATGTTCCTCCTGGAAACAATCGTGTATGAGATACACAGTTATCTTTGGAAGAAAATGGTGCTGTACACACAAAACAAAATATTTAACATTGCATGTATACAGCACTATGTAGGAAGTATCATGGTTTGAGGATGCTTTGCTGTATCATGACCGGGGCAACTAGGAAATACTGGAAAATAAAACAAGAATTTTAAGCTTGATAGATATTTACAGAAAATGACAGAGTTGTAGAATAAGTTAATAGGAGCTGGATAAAGCACAATGTAAAGCAAAGTGCAAACCATCCTGTTTTAATCCCTACCTATTCTGGTCAGGGTCTCAGGGGAGTGTCTGGAGCCAGAAACTGGAATTCACTGGGCACCAGTAGAGGTACATCCTGGATAGCCTGGTAGTCCATTGCAGGGTTCCATAACCGCAGCATGTGACAATCACAATGCAAGCCCTGCCCAGAAATAGAACCCAGGACCTCAAAACCTTCCAGTAGCTGACTCTTACTACCGATCTGTTGGAGCTGCCTGGATAATGCAATGTCCCAGAAAACATAAATAAAATCACCAATGGGGAATTGATGTTTTGGAATGGCCAAGACAGAGGTCAGAACTTAGCCCTTTTCAGATGCATTTGGGATGACCAGCAGAGGGTTGAAAGAAATCCTAGAATTCTCTCATATCACTGAGCAAACCTGATCAGCAGCTGCAGAAAACATTTTTGCTGGTAAAGCATATTCTACTCCCAGTGTTTGAGTTTCATTGTTCGTTGAGTGAATAAAGGACAAATTTATGTGAAATCCCTTAATATTCTATTTAATCCTTGACTAATTCTTGAAAGATTATTTTCAGTTTATTCCAGTTTGAAGGACAGTCAACCTATCGCAGGTTAAAATGATTTGAGGGAACACTTAAACACATGCAGATTTGAAAATAAAATGGCAAATGCACAAGGTGTAGTGATTGGGGCAAATGTGTATGTTTTGGTATCCTGTGACTAGACCAGCTATCACATAGGGGTGTGTGATACTGACTAAAAAAGGTATCTCAGTATTTTCTGGGATTTTGTCAATAATGATAATTAGAAAATACCTTGGCAGTGTATGTCTTGGGTTTGACGTATTCACAGGTTGTTTGAACCCATCTCTCTCTGCCACCTGAGCTGACACGGTATCTTTTGTGTATGACAAATCTGACAGAATTTGATCGGTGTCAGTGTTTGTCATGTCTTGCCATCGGTTTCTTTTCTTGTTGCAAGTCACTTTTTTGTAGAATCATTCCACTAAGGTTTGCTGAGTGTGTTTTTGTGCTGGTACCTTGGCTGGTTTAAGGCTGCGTTCTGCATGGTGGTTAGTTCACAGATGGTTAAATAAGTTAGTTGTCTTTAATGTCAAATAATTTCCGACATAGTTTGTAGACTGCCGTCTTTTGAACATCTGTCTTTTCAAAGCCAAAACAACTCCATACGAGTGAGAATGAACCATGTCTGTAGATGAAATCTAATTAAGTACCGTATTTTTCGGACCATAAGGCGCACTTAAAATCCTTTAATTTCCTCAAAAATCGACAGTGCGCCTTAAAATGCGATGCGCCTAATGTATGAATTAATTCTGGTTGTGCTTTCTGACCTAGAACCGATTGTAGATGGTACACGGCGCTCATAAATCTGTCAAAATGTTTTAGCACGGCCTTGGTAAGTTACGAAGCTTAAGGCAAACGTAGTGCGCAGCATCGCGGAGTAATACGGTATGTGCTTCAGCATTAGGGTACGTGCATTCATTCATTTATTTTCGAAGCGGATTTCAAACACAACGCCATCAGTCACGCAGTACAACATGGACATAGAGCAGCTGCGAGAGAATTCAACATTAATGAATCAATGGTACGGAAGTGGAGGAAGCAAGAAGACGCCCTGCGCCAGGTAAAGACCAAACTGAGCTTCCGACGGAACTTAAGAGTTTTGTTTCATTTCATGCGCCTTATAACCCGGTGCGCTTTATAGCCCGGAAAATACGGTAGACTGTGAGGCTGCTGGTGTCTGTATTTTGTCTCCTGGCACAGTCTGTTCACTCAATTTTACCTTCAGTCATGCGCTTTTAGGTAGCTTGATTTGTGGCAGCTGAACGACCTTGCACAGGCGCAGTAGTCTACATTACACAGTGGATACTTGAAATCTTAAGGAATGTTTTTGACTATTTTTTTTTTTGCAAAATGAGTGACTTAATTTCAGCTCGCACATCGTTAAAACGACAATTGTGGACTCATTTTGGACTCTATATTAAGCCCTGCACTCAGTGATTATGACAATGGCTTAGTGTATCCTTCCTATTCAGCCTATACAATGATCCTGACAACCACACGACACTTACAAAGACTGAACAGAGGGAAAAGATACCTTCATATATTAAAATGGAGTGTGTTCTGTATTGTGTATTGTGATTGCGATAACGTGGAACGGGTGCGACTGTTTTGTGTAGGTGAAGTGAGGTGATAACTCTACATTTACATGTAGCCATTTAGAAGATGTACATGTCCAAACTTCCCAACAGTACCAGCAGAATATTACTGGGGCTTGAACCCTGAAAGTCCCAAACCTTAACCTCTGATATTGCAGATTGTTTTGCATATTTCAAGTTTAGGAAACGTTTTTCAGCTTTACTCTTTAACTGCAATTATAACAAAAATACATAAAGCTCTTTGTAATATAATAATAACTTGCTATGGTAATTGCGTACACACATAACTTGCCTGCCTGAAACTGTGCATCACGTTTAATTGTGTCACAGCTTGTATCATGCCATAAATGGTGTCAAATCAGAAACAGTTATCACACACAGCACGAGAAGAAAACAATCCCACACTGAGATTGCCATACTAATTCCATAAAAGAACCTCACAAAACATGCTGCTCCCTGTTAGTGTGTAACGCTAATGTTCGTCACCATCTCATCTGGAGAATCATCCTCTATCGCATTCCTATTGTCTCTGCCTAAAGTGCAAAGGAAGATGAATTCAGGCCATAAAGGCAGACTGTTGCGAGGGTCTTTTATTCTAAATGGCTCTGGGGATTGGTATCGGTTGTAGCATTCCCAGTACCGTCGTATTCAATCAAGTGTCCACTTAGCCGCAACTGCGAGTAATTGTCCCCAAGTGGGCCACACGCTGACCTTTTAATGTCTGTACTGACCCTCTAACCTTGTCGGCAGGTCTTTGGGAAGGCCTGTAAATCACACTGATCTCCAGCCTTTTTTCTCCTGCAGCAGCAGGTCAAGTGTGAGAGTGTGTGCAATGGAAACACCACTCTCTTATAATTGTACTGTGTTGGAAAGGTCAGCTAAGGGATGTCTGTTGCACTGACTTTCACAGTCAAATATAATGTGGCAACTCTTCATCATTTTTCTTTTGACTATCAGGTAATAGAAAATGATGCTTTACATGTACTAAAACTAACTAAGGTTAGTGCTGCTAGAGTTGTTGATCTTCTGGATGGGGTTTGCAACTTAAGAGTTTCTCAGGCTTAATGGGATCCCAAAGGCAATTCAGTATCTAACAAATTACCATGGACCTGACAGATGACTTGCATACATCCTATAGTTACTTTCATTGTAATCTTTGAAATATTTGTCTTCTTGTAATTGATTCTATTCCAGTGATTGTCTCCTGATGGTACATTTGAAATTTGACAACAGAAGTAGATCTCCTACTTGGAACTCTTTAGCGCTACAAGGGCAAATATAACATAAAACTAAATACTAGGCCCTTGGCTGGTGCAGCAGTCAGTGATGCTGAACAAACCAGGAAAAGCCAAACCAGGAAAAGCAGTGATGAAATGGAAAAAGAAAACCAACAACAACAATGAACAAACAACCCCCCCCCTTTTTACACATGCCATAAAAGCATGCAATAAAATTATTGTGCATGCAGTAAAAGCTTGCACATGCTGTTTCTTGTAACAGTATCTTATAAAATCAATACTTAATTAAATAGGCATCATTTTGGTAGTAAACCAGATAATTTCCCGGTAACATATTGGTTATTTTTTAATAATTGCTCTCATATTGTTCTTAATTTGTATTTAAGATGGACCTCCACAAGTTAAATTTACTTCTTAACTAGTGATAGTTCAGCTTATCATTGTTTTGTATCACTTTCACTTTGTGTTAAATGTACATTACTACTGCAGGAGTTTGTTCAAGTAACAGTAGAGTCCCATTTACATATAATATCTATCTGATAAAGTAAATTGTAATTATTTTTGAGTAATAAATAAATGTATGATTCAGTCCTTATTAGTGAAACATAAAAGGCAAAGTTATGTCAAACATGAAATAGCTATTAAAGAAGCAAATTACCCTAATTTTTTGTCAAACTCATTATGTATTCAAATTAAGTCTGTTTATTGTCATGTATTCAGAATACAGAGCTTTTAAAATACAGTGTAATTCTTATACTAAAGCTTGTTTCTGTTGTTTTGGTAAAAGGGTTTATGGTAAAATGGATTTGATTTATTGGAAGTGCTAAATAGGGTTATTCAATTGTTTTGATTATTTATTTTGTCCACATTGCTTAAACTGTGCTTTGCTTATTAAAGGAAAACCTTTTAGGTCAACTTACAGCCGATATACTATTTATTATATATAATATGCTATAATATGCTATAGGTATTTTAACTTCAGAATGTGATTAATGAAGGTGAATTATTTGTATTCTTTGACAACCCTACTTTTTTAGGGTAATATCATGCAAATACCAAACCGCTCCATGAGGCTAACCTCCACCAACTAAGTTATTTTTTAAAACAAAACAGAGCTAAAAACAGGACTGCATTTATTGGAAATGTGAATGCCATTAAATGTCATCGCTACTTGACATACACTGCATCATAGGACAGGATGGTACACTGTTAGTAACACCATGCCACGCACCTTGTGAAATGGTGCGATAACATTAGTTTTTCAGCAGTTTTCTGTACTTGATGAAACTGTGTTGAAGTTCATTGAACTTTTCATTGAAAACAGAGCGCTTTTAAAAAGTCACATATTGGCTGCACAGAATAAGTGTGTTTTAGGACTCCAGCTGGTGAGTCAAGTATCGACTGTGTACCGGGTTTAGTCAGTGACAGAAACTGAGAGAAGACTGATCTAAGAAGCTGTCATACTTTATGGCCAGTTTCCAACACAAGCACATTATCACCAGTTTCCATAACAGTTATAATGCTAAGTAGCAGCAGTCACCAGCAACTTGGGGAAAATTAGGGCTGTCGAAGCGAAATTTGGTATGGCTTCGCTCATAACTAGAGGCAAGCGGCGAACCTGCAGAATTAACTCCGAACGTAATTCTTCTATCAGAGATGAAAAGCTGAATGTCTAACAGCTGTAGTACATATAAGAATCAAACACGTGAATGTAATTCATGTATTGCATTCACCCTTTCCTTTTTCAAAGAACATGTGGCTTTAGTAAGGTCTCTTTTCCCATTTGTCTCTTTCTGAACAAACATACAAATAGTCATTCTGTGTTTTTGTGCATCTGTGAGATATTAGTTCAAGATTATCAACTAACATAGCTGTTTTGAGTATTTGTCCTCGTAATAGCTACATAAGTTCATATGCACAAAACATTATTGTTTAAGGAAATTCTAGGTTCCCCACAAATGCTGCAGCTGTTTGTGTCAAGATGTTCAACAGTGCACCAAATACTTTCTTTTCACTCTCACTTTTTACTGGCAAGCTTTACTGACTAAAACAGTTCATCATTCACTGAGTGCACTCGGAGGCAAGATGACAGAGCTGTAGGAGCAATTTTGCACAGAACTTCTGTATATGGTTGTGTAAATCCACACAGTGTGAAGCAGTTTAGCAAATGTGTGTTTTGGCTTTCATTTTGGTAGCACCAGGCACTTTAGACAGCTTAGTTCTCTCGAGTAGTGACACTAATATTAATTTAACTGAGTTGATGAGGCTAAAACTGAGATCCATGCTAAATTCGTGCGTCATGGATAGCAGTCTACACTCCTGTGTGTGCATTCGATAAACACAATTAGACACACATTAGATAAAGCAGTTCATTTATTTATATTAGTAATTAATAATAACATTAACTATATATATGCATGCTCCACATTTCTTTCATATATATATATATATATATATATATATATATATATATATATATATATATGAAAGAAATGTGGAGCATGCAAATGCTTTGTTTTAGGAAGCTAAGGAAGCTAGCAGTGTAGAAAAATGAGAAAACTATTGTGTGTGGCATTCTAGCAGTGAGCTTAATGGTGAAAAGCAGGTTTTACTTGGACTAAAATCTGGCAAAGTGAAATCAAAATGAACATTTGCTTCATTATTTTGGATAGTTTTCTAATAAGATTGTACTATTTTTAAAAACCAATTGCAGCAAACATGTTTTTCTTTTCCATTGTAATGAATTGTAGTCAGAACTTTTCATGTAATCTGAAATTAAGTACTGATTTTCTTTTCCTTATCCTTGTAGAATATTTTTATAGCTGACAAATTTATATTGCAATGTATGATTTATGTCACACTGTCTCATTGTAAAAGTTTTTTAATTGACAAAGAAATCAATTTATGTGATGCAGCAGATGCACACATTGAAAGAATACGTTTGAGGAGCTGAAATCTGTTGTGTTGTGTTGTGGTGTGGTGTGTGTTTGTGTGTGTGTGTGTGTAACAGCGTGATGTGTGAGTGCTGCAATGGAAAACCATATCAATATTATAGTATATTATCCACTTATGATTCACTGTGTCCTGTTTTGGTAACTGGCTGTGTTTGGTTTTATTTTCCACTTTTTACAGTCTTTGTAAACAGTAATATTTTTTTTATGTACCGCCCACCAATATGTCTCTCTGTGTCCTGTCTGTACAGAAGGAATCCATAAATGATTTTAACATGTTCACATTGCCTACAGAAAATCTGGGTTATTATTATCTTACCCGTCTCACTGGCCTGGGTCTTTTCTGTGTAGAGTTTGCATGTCCACCTTGTGTCCACGTGGGTTTACTCTGGGTACTCCGGTTTCCTCCCACAGTCCAAAGACATGCACTAGGTTAATTGTTTATGCTAAACTACTCTTGATGTAACATTGTGTATACAGTGGGGCAAAAAAGTATTTAGTCAGCCACTGATTGTGCAAGTTCTCCTACTTAGAAAGATGAGAGAGGTCTGTAGTTTTTATCATAGGTACACTTCAGCTACGAGAGACAACATGAGAAAAAAAAATTTAGGAATCACATTGTAGGAATTTTAAAGAATTTAATTGTAAATCATGATGGAAAATAAGTATTTGGTCACCCACAAACAAGCAAGATTTCTGGCTCTCACAGACCTGTAACTTCTTCTTTAAGAAGCTCTTCTGTCCTCCACTTGTTACCTGTATTAATGGCACCTGTTTGACCTCGTTATCTGTATAAAAGACTCCTGTCCACAGCCTCAAACAGTCAGACTCCAAACTCAACCATGGCCAAGACCAAAGAGCCGTCAAAGGACACCAGGAAGAAAATTGTAGACCTGCACCAGGCTGGGAAGAGTGAATCTACAACAGGCAAGCACGTTGGTGTGAATAAATCAACTGTGGGAGCAACTGTAAGACATATAAGACCACTGATAATCTCCCTCGATGTGGGGCTCCACACAAGATCTCATCCTGTGGAGTCAAAATGATCATGAGAACGGTGAGCAAAAGTCCCAGAACTACACAGAGGGACCTGATGAATGACCTGCAGAGAGCTGGGACCAAAGGAACAAAGGCTACCATCAGTAACACACTACGCCAAGAGGGACTCAGATCCTGCAACGCCAGGCTTGTCCCCCTGCTTAAGCCAGTACATGTCCAGGCCCGTCTGAAGTTTGCCAGAAAGCATATGGATGATCCAGAAGAGGATTGGGAGAATATCATGTGGTCAGATGAACCCACAATAGAACTTTTTGGTAAAAACTCAACGTGTTTGGAAGAAGAATAATTCTGAGTTGCGCCATACCTACTATGAAGCATGGGGGTGAAAACATGCTTCGGGGCTGTTTTTCTGCATACGGGACAAGACGACTGATCCGTGTTAAGGGAAGAATGAACGGGGCCATGTATCGTGAGATTTTAAGCCAAAACCTCCTTCCATCAGTGAGAGCATTGAAGTTGGAACGTGGCTGGATCTTCCAGCATGACAATGATCCGAAACACACCGCTCAGGCAATGAAGGAGTGGCTCCGTAAAAAGCATTTCAAGGTCCTGGAGTGGCCTAGCCAGTCTCCAGACCTCAACCACATAGATAATTTGTGGAGGGAGTTGAAAGTCCATGTTGCCCCAAAACATCACTGTTCTAGAGGAGATCTGCATGGAGGAATGGGCCAAAATACCAGCTACAGTGTGTGCCAACCTGGTGAAGACTTACAGGAAATGTTTGACCTCTGTCATTGCCAAAAAAGGTTTTGTTACAGAGTATTGAGTTGAACCAAATTTATTGACCAAATACTTCTTTTCCACCATGATTTACAATTAAATTCTTTAAATATCCTACAATGTGATTTCCTGGATTTTTTTCTCATTTTGTCTCTCATAGTTGAAGTGTACCTATGATGAAAATTACAGACCTCTCTCATCTTTCTAAGAGAACTTGCACAATCAGTGACTGACTCAATACTTTTTTGCCCCACTGTAGATGTAACCTTCTGTGTGTCACTGAAATGGCCACTGATGCTGATAGCTACATTAAATAAACCAAATAAACACCCCAAACCTGTCTGACTACTGTTAAATTTGTGTTTTTTATTCATTCATTTAGTATATGCAAACTCCATGCAGACAGAGTTTACCTGTGTGGAGTTCGCCCAAACTGTTACTGTGATGCAACAGAACTAAAAACTTTTGTGAGTAAGCAAGGATATAATGATGTAGCTCAAGATGCATTCTGAATTTCCACAGTCACTGTTTGCCCTGAACAATATCATTTAGTTGATTTTATTTTAGGGCGGCACGGTGGCTTGGTGGGTAAAGCGAGAAGGTCCTGGGTTCGATCCCAGGTGGGGCGGTCTGGGTCCTTTCTGTGTGGAGTCTACATGTATCCAGAGCGACTTACAATTGATACAATCTTACAATCCAAGCTATTGTGGGTTAAGGGTCTTGCTCAAGGACCCAACTGCGGCAGCTCGGCAGAGGTGGGATTTGAACCCTGGACCTTCTGGTCCAAAGTCCAGTACCTTAACTACTAGGCTACCACAGTCCCATATATGACCATATATAATTAATTCTCAGTCTCAGTTTCTTCGAACACAACCATACAGCGGATTTGTAGACAAATAAACACGACAATTTTCAGAACAAAATGACTTCTACAGTCAAAAGCCAGCATTTAGTTTGACCTTCTTTGGCACTAAGCACATCTTGAACTCTTTTGGGGAGACTGGCCTGAAGTTTTCTTGAAGTAATTTTTTGGTATATTATACCAGGTGTCTTTCAGGACTTCCCAGAGTTGTTCTTTAGATTTAGGCTCTCTTTTCTTCCTTTCTCTATCTAGGTGATCCCATACTGCCCTTAAATATTCAGAGATTGAGAAATAAGTGTATATTGTCATTATACCATTGCTAAGATAACAAATCTAATGGTGGCATAAATGACTTTAGCACAGTACTGCATATACTGAAATTCCGTTTGTGTTCTCCTGTGATGACTGTGAGCTAAAGTAGTTATCAGGTAGCTAGGTGGTCTGAAACCATGGGATGAATGGAGTTTTTTGTACATGGCATATCACCTGGTTTCTCTGTGGGTATCAACAACGCACTTATTTCTTTCTTTTCTATTTATCTATCTATCTATCTGTCTGTCTGTCTATCTGGGACTGTGGTAGTCTAGTGGTTAAGGTACTGGACCAGAAGGTCGAGGGTTCAAATCCCACCTCTGCCAAGCTGCCACTGTTGGGTCCTTGAGCAAGGCCCTTAATCCACAGTTGTTTGGATTGTAAGACTGTACCAATTGGAAGGCGCTCTGGATAAGGGCGTCTGCTAAATGCTGAAAATCTATCTATCTATCTATCTATCTATCTATCTATCTATATGTAAAGCTATCAGTCCATCCATCCAATGTATCTAATCTTGTTTTACTATCTAATCTACTTAAACTTGTCTTTGTAAATGAGGATAATGGTAAAGAGACGTTCCTCCATTCTGTTATCATTTGCCCGTGAGAAAAAAAGACAGATTGGTGTATTATTCTACTTATATTTCTTAACTATTCATGAGTACTTTACACCTTACTCCACCCTGTAGTCTTTGACCACAGAGTCTTCTCTTTGACTGCAACTGTTACTAATCTCACACAGAACCGGTACCTGTTTGTATTGCTGCCTTTTCCTTCCTTTCTCTCTTTGCTCATCTCCCCTTGCCTGTACCCTATATAATGTTTGAGATATCAGAGTCATACATATCATAGAAGCTCACAATCTGCATACATTTCCCTGCTGTTATGTGAGGCATGTGACTCGTAATCAGACGGCTCTTATCTGGAACTGCTTTGCACAAAGTGGTTAGAGGGATGGAGGTAATAGAGAGGGCAGGAATCTGTCTCAGCCACAAGAATGAAGCCCCATGCTAACGATGTTGGCATTCACGGAGATTCCACTTGTTTAAATAATGTGGAGGCGTGCTGGCGTTGACTGTTTATTTTTTGTGTCTGCTTCTGGCGTAGATAAATAATTGTTTCAGGTTGTGATATGGTGTTTGTGATGGTCGAACATTTAAAGGTGTGGGTGGGATCTGAATATAGTAAGAACCTGTACATGCTCCGAGAGATTAACAGTATAGACTAGTTGTAAGCTTAAAGCTTTACATGTCATCAAAACACCTATCAGCCATGACTGACTGTCCTGGTTTTCTTTCTCCACTGTCTTTCTGCTTTGCTTGCTCGCTATGACTTCCTCTCTGTATTTTAATGAGGGCGCTTGAATAAATGCTGACCACTGCTAAAGCCATGCAAATCTGGCCCAGTGATGGGCTATGCAGATTAATGCCACTTTCTTACACTGACAACATTCTGGAGAATTCTGACTGACAGTCTGTGGACGCAGCATTTATTGTCGTTCTTCGGTGGCGAGTCGTTGCTGATTATTATTGCAAGCGCAATGCAGATTCTGGCTGATTATTAGATAGGCAAATCACCAGAGTCAAAAATGCTTGCTGTTCAGAGAAGAAAATGTCAACAAGTGTTAAGATGCATTTAGGTCGTTCTGAGAACTCCTGGAATTAGTTTGTCACAATTCAAATCAACTTTTGTGGTTGGATTTCATCACGTTTGTGTGTTTTTTCCTCTCTGATTGAGTCAAACATGTTTATGTGGGTTGTGTAATTTTAAGGGACGTCCCCCGCCTTTACAAAATGTTACCTATTCCTGTTTGTAATTTGCTAATGTTCATATGCATCTCTCTCTCTCTCTCTCTCTCTCTCTCTCTCTCTCTCTCTCTCTCTCTCTGATATTTTAGGTCAGGCTAGACATTCATTCCACCTTCAGTGCTGTACTAAATATTGGAAGAGTGGCATGTCAGTCGCATCATTTCAACTGACAAAGGTATCTCCTCATCAGAGCATCACTTTCATAGATTTTTCATAGATTTAAATACAGAACACATTGATTGGTGGTTGTCAATCTCTATGGTAATCATGATACATGTTAGATAGGCTTATATCTCAATTTTAGTCCTGAAGTTCAATGCACTATTCAACAGTGAATACCCAATGATCCAGGTAGAGGTCGACCGATATGGGTTTTTTAATGGCCGACGCCATGTATTTAGAGAGCAGGGTGACTGATAAAACTAATAATAATAATTAAAAACCAAATTTCCTGAACTTAAAAGAACATATTTAAGCTATAAAAGCACTGTCTCTGTTTGTGCTCTGTCTTTTGTTTAAATAAAAAATAAATAACAAGTTTTGTTGCCCATAACATCAACATTTATTACTAGATAACAGCATCGTCTTATTTCTGGGAAAAAAATGAAAATGTGTAAATACTGGCAAAACATAAACAACATTAGAGTAGTGCACATGGTAGCAGCATCTTTTTGTTTATTTGAATCCTAGTCCCAGTTAAAAACAGCAACTTGTAATGCTGAAAACAAAGTGTTCGTTTTCTCATAAATGGCCCCACCCTCAGAGAATGTTCTTTCAGCATTTCTTTGTTTTCAGTTACTCAGTAGTCCCGGTTTATGATCTGTAAGTTATAATGCAGGAAACAAAGTTTTTTTTTTTGAACATTGGCCTCGTGAACGCAGGTGTCGGCCGATTATTTGGAAATGACATTAATCGGTCTATCACTGGATTCAGGTCATACTGATAATGGTCTTCTTTATGTGTTACATGTAAATCATCTCAATAATTTTATTATATGAAAAACAATTGTTATTATATCATAAAGACTTTTAGCCCATGGATATATAGAAAGACGTGCACATGAGAGACAGATCAAGTGTAAGTAGGCCTACATATTAAGTACATTAGTTTAGTGGTTAAAATGAGTTTGAGATTTCCAAGTATTAGTTATGCTGAAAGATTGTAGAAGATTACTGCATTTATATTTTGAATTTTTTTCATAGTCAACCTCGGATGTTCTGTAGGTCTGTAGCCCAGAGCGTGATTGAACAAATATAACAAATTGGAATTGGAACAACTACTTGGAAAAACCTGCTTTTCACCACAGTTTAAGAGAACTGATCATTTTAAAGGCAAAGGGTGATTCTGCTGAGTATTGATTTGAAGTACATTTTCTTAGTCACTGCTCTTTTCTACTACTTATAGGAATTGTATCAAATTTATCATCAGCAAATATCTGTGTAGTTCACTACTTTTTGTACCTTTTTGTGAGTTTGTGTTCATTAGCGTGTGTGCATACTTGTTCTGCATCGTTGTCTGCCCACACATTCCTGCACACACAAGCAGGTCCCCAACAATTGTGCTGAGGTAATGAAATCCACATTCAATTCAATTACAACTGTGCAGAACACACTGAATTAACACTGCCTCTGTCCGTGCTCCTTCCTGCATTCCTTACTAGTGAACTGTCTGTCTTTGGCTTGGGATAAAATCCCCTTAATTATGCAAAACATCAGCTGAAACATCTGTCTTTCCGAAGGCAATACCTTTATCGGAATATACTATTTAAAGTGTTTCATATATGCAGTTGTTTCCACATTATGGTGTTTTTAATGGATCATGTTAAAGGTGGTAGATACTGTACTGGTGGCAGTAGCAGGACATCCCTAGCTAGTGGTGCCAAGCAGAGGATGGAGGGAGGAGAGGGCAGCAGGAGGGAGGAGTGGATTAGTTTATTCCTATTTGCAGCAATTGCCAGTACACTTAACACTTCGTTTCCACTTGTTGTGGGCGGTAGCGTGAATCATTGATCTGTGCCGTTGAGGAGAAGCCTCAGCAAGGAGCTCTCATTTGCTGATGGTGCATTTGGCCAGGAGTTATATTCTTACTCCTGTTTTCTTATCCTGCTCCTACGTGGTGGCTTTTGTGTGGATTATTAGCACGTAGCAGAGACATTAAGGTGGGGAACCCATCAGTGGGTATTGAGGGTTGCATAGCAGAACACGAGAGGGAAAAGTTTCCACATCTCTACTAGAAATAGCTAATCCAATAAAAAAGTTGTTGTGAAAATATTAAATTATTTCAAAAATATTTGAATACGATATTTCTACCTCAAAACAGAAACAATGGAATTTTGCTGGCTGCTTGATTTTTTTTTGCAAAAAAACACAACAAAAAAATTGACAGGACTAATAAAATGTCTTCTTCAATTACTACCAAAGCATTGCATTAAAAACACAACATACTCCCAAAATGATACCTTTTTTTTAATGAAAAATATTCACTTTATTAGACACTGTTTAAAAAAAAACAAAACACACATGCAAACAACTTGTACAAGCTGGTATTCTGTATGAGGGAGTATCACTTATGACACTCATGAACTCTGTCCTGTATAAGCTAATTGTGGTATGTATATTATGTAGAGTGTAGGGAAACTAAAATCCAAAAACCAAAAGTACAATTAATGGGGACTGTGGTAGCCTAGTGGTTAAGGTACTGGACTATGGATCAGAAAGTCCAGGGTTCAAATCCAACCTCTGCCAAGCTGCCACTGTTGGGTCCTTGAGCAAGGCCCTTAACCCACAATTGCTTGGATTGTAAGACTGTATCAGTTGTAAGTCGCTCTGGATAAGGGCGTCTGCTAAATGCTGTAAATGTAAATGTGTAGGGAAACTAAAATCCAAAAACCAAAAGTACAATTAATGGCATAAAGTAACACTTGTGTGTGTTTGGGATTATCATTACATGCATATTGAGGGTGTTCAAACTTGGCACGTTTGGTTGATTTAAAATGAGTCCTGGTGAAATCGGTCCATTAGTGCGGTTCATTTGAACAAGTGTGAACGCTGCCATCTGAAATGAAGCGAAATGAATTCTGGTGCAGTTTGATTGATGTGTGAACGCGATGCGGACCAAAGACGGGTAAACTAACCCAACACAGGGAGTGAGGTTACAAGAAGTGACTTGTAATTTAACGTAACGTATATAACTCGATATAACAGTTAACAAATTCTGGCTAGCTTAAGGAACTGTACTTGATTGAATATGTATTTGAAGAACAGAATACCGTATTTTTCGGACCATAAAGCGCACCGGGTTATAAGGCGCATTAAATGAAACAAAACTCTTAAGTTCCGTCGGAAGCTCAGTTTGGTCTTTACCTGGCTCAGGGCGTCTTCTTGCTTCCTCCACTTCCGTACCATTGATTCGTTAATGTTGAATTCTCTCGCAGCTGCTCTATGTCCATGTTGTACTGCGTGACTGATAGCGTTGTGTTTGAAATCCGCTTCGAAAATAAATTAATGAATACACGTACCCTAATGCTGAAGCACATACCGTATTACTCCGCGATGCTGCGCACTACGGTAGCCGTAAGCTTCGTAATTTACCAAGGCCGTGCTAAAACATTTTGACAGATTTATGAGCGCCGTGTACCATCTACAATCGGTTCTAGGTCAGAAAGCACAACCAGAATTAATTCATACATTAGGCGCACCGCATTTTAAGAAATTTTAAGAAAATTAAAGGATTTTAAGTGCGCCTTATGGTCCGAAAAATACGGTACTCCGGCATATCTGCTTCTTCTCGTTATAGGAGGCATAGTTACCCATTAAACGTCAGTAGCGCAGTCTTCAAGCAGCATGCACTCTTCTTAGGAGCTTTTTGTGAGTTGTCAGCTGGTAAAAATACCATCGCATATTAAGAAATACCATGAGTTTGGCAAGTTCAGTCGCAAAATGTCATAAAAGCTGTCCAATCAGTATGTGACCTTATTCATATGACTTTTATTTACATATTTTGGTTCGATGTTAAAAATGTCACTGTGAACGCTTAGTTAACCAGGACTAAAATACAATATTGTATCATTTTCTGCTTTGGTCCGGACCAAGTGGACTGAACTAGTATGAACACCCCCTAATCCTGCACTGGCAGCTTTCCATTAACACCATTAACTCTATTAAAAAGTCTGAGACACAAATATAGTAAGCCAAATGGCTATCTTGGATGTTGCGATGCCAACATGAGAAGCGACGCTGATTGGTCAGTGAGGTTTTGTCACCAGCGAAAGTTCGCAAAAATAGAATAGAAATAACGTTGCATTTTCGCCATCTGAAAAAATCACGTTTGCCGTGGAAGATACCAGTGTTATACACAAGCTCTGTGTAATGTACTGTCATCTGACTAAATAGCACAAAACCATGGTGTTCAGTGTGTAACGGCAGCGAAGCATCAAGACTCTTCTCCGTCCTGGAACCCAGAGGGTGGAATGAACTTCCACTGGATGTCCGAAAGTCTCTTACTGTCTTCAAGTGGCGACTAAAGACTCACCTCTTCACACAGCACTTATGTGAAGACTGAAATGCATACAAGGGCATGTTTATAAAAACAAATCTAATTAATCTACATCAGATCCTAGCAAGTAGTAGTTGGATTGTGTTCTTGAGCTATTGCTTGCTTGTACTGACATGAGGTTCTTTCTACTAGGAAGAATACAAAGCACTTCTGTAAGTTGCTCTGGAGAACGGCGTCTGCTAAATGTAAATGGAACGGCCTCAATACAGGTTTATCTTTTGAGTTCCAAGTGACACAATTCTTAACAACTAGAAAATGCTGACTTTTGTCAGTATGAAAGGAAGTTGGATGTCAGACAAACACATATTTACATGTATCCTAACTTCTCTTGGGACATCAGGGGGCTTAAGGGAAATGACACCTTTTTAAATGGTTGTTTTGACGTCATTTGTCTTGTTCTCCTTTTCAACTGAAGGTTCTTATGCAATTTAAATAAAATGATCTTCTGTATGTTTCCTCAATTTTTGAGTAGTCTGAGTATAGTCAGCTGGGCTCAGTGTGTTTCTGCATGTAACCAGTCTGTTGTGTCTAAACACACCAACATTTCAATTCCCACACTCCTCCAACTGGGTGTTGCTAATTGCGTTTTATCTGAAAACACAGATCTCTTGCACCTTCCTTTCGTAATAAATTGTAACTTTGATGCCTTCATGTCTTGCTACAGATTTGATCTGCTTGACATGTGGACAAGGCAAATTGATCTAATTGTGTAATTGCCTACGCTTGATCGGTTTGCCAGGCAAGCAGAGCGATTTAACATGACTGTCTTTTGGCTCCTTATTGGTGACCGTGAACCAAAGGAAAAGCATACAATTACCAACATCAGCTAGCCTTGGGTTAAGGAAATAGCACACACACACACACTCTCTCACAGAGCGAGAGGGCATTGCAGAGAGATTGTAAGTTGTTGCCCTTTTCTCAGTGTCTGCCCATGGGTAGTTACATACACATTGCTCTTTGGGCCTGCAACATTTTCACAGGAAACCTAATACTCACTTAGCCCAGTTTAACACACAGCCCACTGCCCTACTCCAGTGACCATTAGATTAGCAGCCTGGCTGAATCATCTTTCTATCAGTGCATGATCCATAACACACAACACTTAAGAGCTCCTGATTTAAACACTAGTATTATGAAGATCAGAAATTGGGTCAGTAATTTCTTCTTCTTTTTTGCACATTTTGAAGGACTCTGTGTTTTTTAGGAAGTTGATAATGTGTAGAACTTAGTATTGATGTATTAATTGAACCAGCATTTATGTGACTGCTACAGACAGGATCACTGGTGTTCTTCCACACATTGAGAAAAGAATGGAACATTTATAATGAGTAAGCATATTCAAATTATTGTGTGTGTAAGTGCCCATACACTACATATGTAGACAGAGATTTTTAGACACTACAAGCTTCAGTCTGACCAAGCCAGTAAAAGTATTATGTCGGAGCTTAGAATATTGTATCCTAAGGTGTTTGAGCCATTCCACCAAATGGGTACCATTTTCATCCCCACAAAATTACATATATGTATAATTAATGTACTTAGCTGTAAGTGTCCTGCACCGTGATGCAGTTGCAAATTTAAAGGTATACAATTTAAAACATTACTAAAAACTACATAGAAGACTGAAAATTAGCATTTTTAGCTGCTCTAGTCTTCAAAATTAAACTTCACAGTTAAATATAAGGATTAAAATCCTTCAGAAGGCTTTTTTCATAGGAAATCCATACTAATTTACTTTTAACACTGTTTCAGTGTTAAAAAAAATAGAAAATGAAGTTTAATTTTTCAGAGCAAATGGCACCCATTTGGTGGAATGACTCATTTATTGGTGAGCCATAAGCATTGCTAATAACTGTAGTGCTGTGGTGGCCTAGTGGGTAAGGGTTCAAATCCCACCTCTGCCAAGCTGCCACTGTTGGGTCCTTGAGCAAGACCCTTAACCCACAATTGCTTGGATTGTAAGACTGTACCAATTGTAAGTCGCTCTGGATAAGGGCGTCTGCTAAATGCTGTAAATGTAAATGTAATAATACTTGAAAACTGAGAGCATTGTACAGATTTGACCATCATAATACCAATAATCTCCATTAATTGTTAGCCAGCATGTTTATGGGGGAATATTCCTTTAAACTAATAAAACCTAGCAGCCAGCCCTAACTGTGGCTTCCTGTTTTAGTAGAGCCTGGATGATGTTGTAAAGACTGGTGTCAGGAAAAGAACAGAGGTCCTGGATGAAGTCCCGGGCAGCTGGCCGTGTGTGTGTGTGTGCGTGTGTGTGTGTGTATGTGTACACACACGTGAGTGTGTAGAGGAAATGACCGAGAAACTTGCATTGAGCAGCAAATTAACGCTGGTGTTTTCCATCTTTCCCCTTTCTTTTCTTTCTTTGTTCTTTCCTGTTTGGACTTTAAGGTGAGTGTGGGCCTTGGTGTGGCATCTGACGGAAGTACAGAGGGCTAGAGAGAGAAGTATTTATTTACAGTGAAACGCAAATGATGCTTGTTAAGGATGCGGTTTCACACAGGATGCAACCCCCCACATGCCCCCTCCTTTCCTTGCTGCAGGTTTGATGGACTGAAGGGGTGTGTGCATGTGCTGGAGTTCAGGGTTCTGGCCTGTATTGTAGAGCAGGTCTGGGTATGGGCTGAACTTGCCAGTGGTCACTCAACGGTACTTCCTGCTTGAACAACAGTGAGGAGAGAGCCAGGTTAGTTACAGGTCACTGGGATAGGGAGTGGAGGGAAGAGGGCAGAGGTAGGTGTATGTGTGTGTCGGGTCAAATGTGCCCACAATGATAGAAAGATGTCATTTTTTAATATTGTGGGCACATTTTGCTGATCCTCATGAGAAAAGGTTAAGGTTAGGTGTAGGTGTGGAATTAATTATAAACAACAGTAGTATGTCAGTGGAATGAATGTCCTCGCAATGACAGAGAGACAAACTGTGTATGTGTTTGTGGGTCTTTGTTTATGTGTCTATATGTGCATGTAGGAACGTTAAAATATAGAAGTTAAATATTGACTTTCAGTTTCACTTTTTGTTATGTTGAGGCCTGTTGAGGCAATTTATTAAAAAGGAGAAACTAACATTTTACATGGACATAGGTATTCAGACCCTTTGCTATGACACTTGAAATTTAGGTCGGGGAAGACCTCCTTTTTCTCTTGATCATCTTTGAGATGTTAAATTCAGCTGATTGGACATGATTTGGAAGGATACACATCTGTCTATATAAGGAGTCACAGCAATGCACATCAGAGCAAAAACCAAGCCACGAGGAAGAAAGAACTGCCTGTAGAGATCAGAGACAGGATTGTGTGGAGGCACAGATTTGAAGAAGGCTGCGAAAATTTCCTGCTGCACTGAAGGTTCTCAAGAGCACAGTGGCCACTAATTCTTAAATGGAAGAAGTAGGAACAACCAGTCCTTCTTCCTAGAGCTGCCACCAAACTAAGTGTCTGTGGGAGAAGGGCCTGGGTAAGAGAGGTGACCAAGAACACAGTAGTCACTCTGGCTGAGCTCCAAAGATCCTGTGTGCAGGTAGGAGTAGCTTCCAGAAGGTCAACCATCACTGCAGCACTCCACCAATCTGGGCTTTATGCAGAGTGACCAGACAGAAGCCTGTCCTCAGTAAAATACACATGAAAGCCTGTCTGGAGTTTTGCAGAAAAGCACCAAATGGTCTCTCAGACTGTGAGAACCAAGATTCATGGGTCTGATGAAACCAAGATGGAACTTTTTGGCCTCCATTCTAAGCATCATGTCTGGAGGAAACTAGGCACTTCTTATCACCTGCCCAATACCATCCCTACAGTGAAGCATGGTGGTGGAAGCATCATGCTGTGGGGGTGTTTTTCAGTGGCTGGGACAGGGAGACTGGTCAGAGTTGAGGCAAAGCTGAAGGGAGCAAAGTAAAGAGATATTCTTAATGAAAACCTGATCCAGAGCGGTCAAAAGCTCAGACTGGACCGAAAGTTCACTTTCCAACAAGACAGTGAGCCTAAACACACAACCAAGACAACACTGGACTGGTTTAGGGACAACTCTGTGAACATCAGTCAGAGTCCTGACTTGGACCCAATCAACCGTCTCTGGAGAGACCTGAAAATGGCTGTCCACTGACGCTCCCCATCCAACCTGACAGAGCTTGAGAGGATCTGCAGAGGAGAAAGGCAGAAAATCTCCAAATATAGGTGTGCAAACCTTGTGTCATCATGGCCAAGAAGACTGGAGGCTGTAATCGGTGCCAAAGGTGCTTCAACTAAGTACTGAGTAAAGGGTGTGAATACTTATGTCAGTGCAATGTTTTGTTTTTTCCTTTTCATTAAATTAGCAAAACTTCATAGAATTCTGTTTTCGCTTTGTCATTTAGGGTATTGAGTGTAGAATGTTGGGGAAAATGTGCTTTTTTTGGTTTTGTTTTAGCACGAAACCTCACCATATCAAATGTGATAAATCTGAAAGCGTCTGAGGACTTTCTAAATGCAGTGTGTATATGAGGTGACCGAGAGGTCGAATTCTCTTTTTCATGCTTCAAGATGGGAAAGGCAAGAGAACACAACTCAAATAAGATAAACCTGTGTTGACCTTCAGAAGTCTGAAGCTATAGCTATAGACATAGCTACTCTCCTGAACAATCTACAGTTAGGACAACAATTTAAAAGTTCCAGTGAATAATTATCTCAAACTTGTTTGAATGAGGACCCAAGTTTGTTTTTCCTCTAGACGCAGTGAACAGTAACCTCATTCAGAATCATTAAAATATATTTGTTTGTTTGGTTTTAAAAGGGCAGCATGATGCCACAGTAGTTTGTGCCATTGAGTTCAGAGACCCAGGGGCGAATAACAGGCCTTACCACTGCCTATGTGGAGTTTATTCCTTCTCCCGGTGTCTGTGAAGGTTTCTTTCGGGTCTGCACATACAAAGATGTGTTAGGTCAGTTGGTGTGTCTAAAGTGTCCAGGTGTGAGAGAGTGAGAGTCCTGCTATGGACCGGCTCCTGTCCAGTGCTGGTTCCTGCATTACCCCCTGCTTTGTGACACTGAGCTTGCTTAAGAAAATGAATGGAGTGTAGAATGAATTTTTTTAATATTTCTGTAATAAAATCTTACCTTATAATAGAACTAAATAGCTTTTTGCATAGTTACTTTGATACATTGTAGTATGTAGATTTGTGGAGGTGAATTGAAGGTTCTTAGAAAGCTCCTTCTGTGGATGTGCCAGTGTACACTTACCTGGAGGGAATATTCCGTGAAGATCATAAAAGGTGGATCCATGTTGACAAACATGGGAAAGAAAAATCCAGACAAACAATGTCTTTGTTCCCCCAGGTGGCTTCATATTCTCTCTCTCTCTCTCTCTCTCTCTCTCTCTCTCTCTCACACACACACACACACACAAGCAGAAAGACATAAGTTTGTCTTTCTATCATCGTAGGGATGTTTCATTGACATAATAGTACTGTAGCTGATTAATCCTACACTTAATGCACCCAAACAAATAACAACAGCTACAACATCAACAAGAACAAGTAAAAAGATTGTCAAACCTTTAATTGTGGGGACCTCACAATGATACATAATCTCACACACACACACAAGTTTGTCTTTGTATCATTGTAGGGACGTTTCATTGACATAAGAGTACTGTAGATAATTGATCGTACACGTTCACCTAATCATCGTCAACAACAAAACAATAACTAAAAAAAACAAACAAACAAATAACATCAGAAACAACCACAACAAAAACAACAAGTAAATGTCCTCACAATGTGAAGTAGACACACGTTTGTTTTTCTGTCATTGTGGGGATTTTTCATTGACACAGTAATACTGTAGCTAGGTAATCCTACGGCTACTGCTAAAACAGCAACAACATAAAAAAAACAAAATAAAAGTAAAATGTCCTTGCAAGGTGAAAAATATCAGATCTTTCTGTCCTTGTGGGGACTTGTGGTCTTCACAATGATATATAAATTTTGTCTTTCTTTGTCTTTCTCACAGGGACTTTTCATGGATTTATTAAAACTGTAATCCTACACCTAAAACAACAACAAATATAAAAAAAAACAACCAGCCGTCAAGAACAACAAGGAAAATGTCGCAATGTGAAACATGTCAGATCTTTCTATCCTTGTAGGGAACTTGTGGTCCTCACCATTACATAAACTCCACACCCACACACACACACACACACACACGTTTGTTTATGTCAATGAATAATGAACCACACAAACAATAACAATAAATCAGAGTGGGGATTTTTCATTGACATAATAATACTGTACACTGGTGTGAAAAAGTGTTTGCCCCCTTCTTGATTTCCTATTTTTTTTGCATGTTTGTGACACTTAAGTGTTTCGGAACATCAAACCAATTTAAATATTAGTCAAAGACAACACAAGTAAGCACAAAATGCAGTATTTAAATGAAGGTGTTTATTATTAAGGGAGAAAAAAAAATCCAAACCTACATGGCTCTGTGTGAAAAAGTGATTGTCCCCTAGACCTAATAACTGGATGGGCCACCCTTAGCAGCAACAACTGCAACCAAGCGTCTGCGATAACTTGTAATGAGTCTTTTACAAATTGTGGAAGAATTTTGGCCACTCATCTTTGCAAAATTGTTGTAATTCAGCCACACTGGAGGGTTTTCCAGCATGAACGGCCTTTTTAAGGTCATGCCACAGCATCTCAATAGGATTTAGCTCAGGACTTTGACTAGGCCACTCCAAAGTCTTCATTTTGTTTTTCTTCACCCATTCAGAGCTGGACTTGCTGGTGTGTTTTGGATCATTGTCCTGCTGCAGAACCCAAGTTAATTTCAGCTTCACTCCGAACATATGGCCGGACATTCTCCTTCAGGATGTTTTGGTAGACAGCAGAATTCATAGTTCCATTTATCACGGCAAGTCTTCCAGGTCCTGAAGCAGCAAAACAGCCCCAGACCATCACACTACCACCACCATATTTTACTGTTGCTATAATGTTCTTTTTCTGAAATGCTGTGTTACTTTTACACCAGATGTAATGGGACACACAGCTTCCAAAGGGTTCAACTTTTGTCTCGTCAGTCTACAGAATGTTTTCCCAAGCGTTTTGGGGATCATCAAGATGTGTTTGGCAAGCTTTAATGTTCTTTTTGCTCAGCAGTGGTTTTCGTCTTGGAACTCTGCCATGCAGGCCATTTTTTGCCTAGTCTCTTTCTTATGGTGGAGGCATGAACACTTAACTGAGACAAGTGAGGCCTGCAGTTCTTTGGATGTTGTTGTGGGGTCTTTTGTGACCTCTTGGATGAGCCGTCGCTGCGCTCTTGGGGTAATTTTGGTTGGCTGGCCACTCCTGGGAAGGTTCACCACTGTCTTCGCCATTTATGGACAATGGCTCTCACTGTGGTTTGCTGGAGTCTCAAAGCTTTAGAAATGGCTTTATAACCCTTTCCAGACTGACAGATCTCAATTGTTCCTGAATTTCTTTGGATCTCTTCATGATGTGTAGCTTTTAAGGATCTTTTAGTGTACTTCTTTGTCAGGCAGGTCCTATTTAAGTGATGTCCTGATTGAGAACAGGTGTGGCAATAATCAGGCCTGGGTGTGGCTAGAGACAGTGAACTCAGGTATGATAAACCATAGTTCTGGTTTAACAAGGGGGCAATCACCTTTTCACACAGGGCCTTTTCTCCCTTAATAATAAACACCTTCATTTAAAAACTGCATTTTTTGTTTACTTGTTGTTTTTTTTACTAATATTTAAATTTACATTACATTTCAGCATTTAGCAGATGCCCTTATCCAGAGCGACTTACAATTGATACAATCTTGCAATCCAAGCAATTGTTGGTTAAGGGCCTTGCTCAAGGACCCACCAGTGGCAGCTTGGCAGAGGTGGGATTTGAACCCTGGATCTTTTGGTCCATTGTCCAGTACCTTAACCGCTAGGCTACCACAGTTCCAAATTGATGTTTTGAAACACTTGTCTGACAAACATGCAAAAAAATAATACATCAGGAAGGGGGTAAACACTTTTTCACACCACTGTAGCTAATTAATCCTACACCTACTTCTAAAACAACAACACTAACAACAAAACAATAATAATTGAAAGATCAACAACAAAAAGTAAAACGTCCTTGCAAGGTGAAACATGTCAGTTCTGTCTATCCTTGTGGGGAACTGTAGTCCTCACAATTATATATAAATGTATTAATTTCTCTCACTCTCTCTCTCTCACACACACACACACACACACACACACACACACACACACACACACACACACACACACACAGGGCTTCAGAAGATCCTACTGGTCTGTGTTGGAGAGAATTATGCTAACCTGACCTTTATTTAAGTCACCTGTTTGTGAATATATCTCACTCCAATCACTGTACTTTACGTTGCCCTGGGAGTACCCTTTTCATAGTATATCCTGCACAGTGTGCTATTATAAGATGATGTTTGGGTCTTTGAAAAAAATGCTGCCTGAACATGTTTTAACCATTTTGTCAGTATTTACACTTGAAAAGGAAATGACTCAATTTATAAAGTGAAAACCTATGAGATCCATGGTTACAAAACAGCAAATGTCTGTAAGTGAACTTTTTCTCCTTCCCTCCTTTTAAAAATAATGTGCACGAGGCTGGGTAAAAGAGGCAGATAATATATGTGCCAGATTGATCAGTGGCTTGAGACCCCATTATCTCTCTCCATGTTAATTACAATGTGCTCAGCTTGCGTGTCAAAAGATGGATAATTGAGGAAGGTGAAAAGACGTGGCTCTCTTTATTTATGCTTTTGCTTTCAGCTGGCGGCAGCTCTTCTGCCCATCTCCCCCACTCCCCGACACACTGTCTCTCGCTTTTCCCTTTTTAGCTCCATTTATTTATTGTTCGGTAATATTACACTGTCACAAGTGATCATCTTTTGCCAAGATATTATTCACAATCATCACCTTTGTGTGGCTTCCATTTGGGCCTTGTAGCTCTCAGGTTACTTCCACTCTCTGTGCTGCCAAGCATTAAGATTGAGCAGCATCAAGCTCGGACAAATTTGGAGAAGTTTTCGACAGCTCCCTCAGGGCACCAAAAAAAAAAAAAAAGCTAATTCTGGTTGCCTGGATCAATATGTGGGTATGCCAGTGATACCACATTCTGCTGACACACTTATGCTCTCTTAAAGACACATTCAGCTGCACAATTTTTGTTGTTGTGAATCTCCTGTTTGAACACATAGCAAATATGTTTGAGATGTGCATTGTACCTGTCCATTATTATGCTGAAAGTAGCCTTTAGTTTGTTTTTTGTGTATTTGTTTAGTTAATGTCACGTTAACATCAATAGCTATTCACAACAGGAGCAAGGTTACGTCAGTATTGCTCAATTTAGAGCAACTAATTATCCTAATGCATGTCTTTGGAATGTGGGAGGAAGGCAGAATACCCAGATTAAACCAACGTGGACATGGGGAGGGCATGCAAACTCCTGGCGGATAGGTGGAGTCCGAGGTCGGGATTTGAACTGGGGACTTGCGCCACTGTGTCACCCAAAATAGCCATCGGAAGATGAGTAAATTACAGTGATGGCTGAAATAGCTAGGCCTCCAGTTTGGGGGCTTAAACACACACACAAAAAAAAAAAGTGAGTCGAGTGCCTGTATATACGCCTAAATTAAAAATGGCGAATGTGTGTATTGTCATTTTATTGGCTTAAAATTTGGCTTTTTTAAATTCTGAATTCACAGGATAAGTGTAAAAACTTGTATCTGGAATGGAACTTCAGAATTGTCAGATTTAAAATCATCACATGTTCAACCCAAATTTCACAGCCCTCGTTATTCTAGCATAACATATATAACGTCTAATCAAGTATCAAATTAACCTCTGTTTCACATAAATCATCAAAATTATCTAAACAAATTAATTATTCAACTATTTTAAACCAGGATCTCTTAACAAATAAACCAAAACTCCAGTCATTTACATTGTTTTTTTTAAAACAGTATCAACATGCATCATAATAGCTATGCATTGCTCCCATACATAAAACCTAAACCTTGAATATATCAACTTTGATAGAAAATAGTTTAGACAATAATTGTAATAATATAGAAAATAGTCAGATTACTCACCAATATGATCTGAATGGTTAGTTAAAAAAAAAACAATCCATCCTTTGATCTTTCTTTGAATCCGTTAGTAGTGTAGTATAAACTTTGTCTTTTAATTGAAACTTTAAAAGAAGTGCTTTCTCTATTGAGATATATCATCCTGTTATGTTTCTGTGATCTATATCTAGATTTTTGAGAAGTCTTTGCGTGGTTTTATTCTCTCTCAAATGTGGTCTCAGCCATTAGTAATCAAAACCTGATTGGTTGATTCAACTGTTGCTTAATAATTATGCTGATGCCTAAACGGACCTGTAATGCTTTGGCATGCATCAAGCAGAGAAAACATCTAAGGAGATTGCTGAAACTACTAAGATTGGGTTAAGAACTGTCCAATGCATTATTAAAAAGTGGAAGGACGGTGGGGAAACATCATCTTTGAGGATGGTTGGAAAAAATTCTTGAATGATCGTGATCGGCGATCACTTAATCGTTTGGTGAAATCAAATCGTAGAAAAACAACAGTAGAACTCAGGGATATGTTTAATAGTGAAAGTAAGAGCATTTCCACACGCACAACGCAAAGGGAACTCGAGGGATTGGACTTAACAGCTGTGTAGCCTTAAGAAAACCACTTATCAGTGAGGCTAACCGACAAAATCAGCTTCAATTTGCTACGAAGCATAAAGATTGGATTCTGGAGCAGTGGAAGAAGGTCATGTGGTCTGATGAGTCCAGATTTACCCTGTTCCAGAGTGATGGGCTCATCAGGGTAAGAGAGGTGGCTGAAGTGATGCACCCATCATGCCTAGTGCCTAACGTGCAAGCCTGTGGGGGCGGGGCTGTGATCTGGGGTTGCTGCAGTTGGTCAGGTCTAGGTTCAGCAACGTTATGTGGCCAACGAATGAGGTCAGCTGATACCTGAATATACTGAACCATCAGGTTATTCCATCAGTAGATTTTTTTCTTCCCTGATGGCACGGGCATATTCCAAGATGACAATGCTAGGATTCATTATGCTTGTGAACCCCATTGAGAATCTTTAGGATGTGCTGGAGAAGACTTTGCGAAGTGGCCCAGATGTCCCATCCCCAATACAAGATCTTGGGGGAAAAATTAATTGTGACGAAAGCTTGTGGAAACGATGCCACAGTGAATGCAGGCAGTCCAACGAAACGTTAGTGTGTGTGACCTTTTAGATTAGATTCAGCAAGGTGCTGGAAACATTTCTCAGAGGTTTTGGTCCATGTTGACATGTTGGCATCACATAGTTTCTGCAGATTTGTCGGCTTTACATCCATGATGCGAATCTCCTGTTCCACCACATCCCAAGGTGCTCTAATGGATTGAGATCTGGTGACTGTGGAGGACATTTGAGTCCACTGAAGTAAATGTCATGTTCAAGAAACCAGTTTGAGGTGATTTGAGCTTTGTGACATGGCATGTAGAAGATGGTACACTGTGGTCATAAAGGGATGGCCATGGTCAGAAACAATACTCAGGATGGCTGTTGCATTTAAACGATGTTCAGTTGGTATTAATGAGACCAAAATGTGTGAAGAAATAGCCCCGACACCATTACACCACCAGCAGCAGCCTGAACAGCTGATGTAAGGAAGGATGGATCCATACTTTCATGTTGTTTACACCAAATTCTGACCCTACTATCCCAATGTCGCAGCAGAAATCAAGATTTATCAGACAAGCAACGTTTTTTCAGTCTTCACCAATTTTGGTGACCAGTCTGAACCGTTGCTGTAGTTGAACCTCAGTGAGATCACTGTACTCAAATGGCCTCCACAGTTGCACATTTGGGATGTGGTGAATGGGATGTGATTCCCATCATGGATGTGCAGCCGACAAATCTGCAGCAAGCGTGTGATCCTAGCTATTCAATATGGAGAAGGCAGTTCAGAAGGCAAAAGTGGGTCCAACCCAATGGATGGGTGGTCCAACCCCAATGGTCCAATATAATCCCTAATAAAGAAGCGTATGCGTATTTCACCTTGTGTTTTTTTTTCTTTATTTTTTGGTTGAGGTATATTAATACTAAATATTTAGATTTCTGTCATATCATCATTGTGGTATATAGCAAAGTAACCACTAACACATTTTACATAGCCTCTTTTTTTCTACCTGTCTCTTCGAAAGTGCAGTGATTCTGGAGCTGACTGTATATATATAATCAGTGCTTGCAAGCATGTGTTGATATATTTGTACCTTAAATGTAGAAACATGTCGTGGCCACATTACAAAAACAGGTCATTATGCTTTAGGCGTTAGGAAACTGAGTCAGCTTCTCATAGCCAAATGTATTTAAGTACAAAGCACAGAACACTGTAAAATTCGACAAAGCTCAAATAGTTGAACTATGAAATATGTGCACGGAAAATGTAGCTGTCACTCAAGCATGCAAAAACAGCTGACCGTCGCTTGCGGCCATTCTGAAGTACTTAGCAGTGAAACCCCCAAGAAGGGACTTTTCTCTTTTTGTTCTCCTTATCGCTGAGTGTTAGGTGTCAGAGGTAAGATCAGAGCTGTCTTTCCTGTGGTTTAGTAAAGTAGTGTAGTTTGCATCAAGAAAGCATGTGCTCACCAGAGAGAGTACATGCCGTCTCAGCACACACATGCACGCACGTGCGCGCGCACACAAACACACAAACACACAAACAACATTTTCTTTCCTCCACCACTTCCTGTCTCTTGACCAGACTAAATAAGTTCATTGGATCTAAAATAAAGAAGAAAACTTGGGGGGGGACTAAGCAAAACAAACAGAACCCATCCCACACTCGCAGTACAAAACAATTTGCACTGTTTAAAGTCTAAACCATGAACAATTGATGTCACTGCCCTTTTGTTTTTTTCCTAAGATAACATTTCGATGAGCAGATCACATCACAGCTCAGTGCATGTTGGTGTTTTGCATGGCTGGCAAAAGAATTTGCTTGTGGATTTTGTGTGTCTGTTGCAATGATTGTGCGTGATTAGAGGAAAGGCGGGTGTGTGTTTGTTTGTACATGTCTGTTGTCATGGTAAATGTTCTGCATTGGGGCACAAGGAAACATATTAGCTTTCATCTAATGGAGTACAGGAGAGGTTTGTAATGTTGGTGGGTTGCAGGCCATGGTGAAGGCAGTCGACATCCTGCACAAGTGTCTAGAGCTTTGCACTACAGCATACCTGTGAGACAGATTTCAAACACTGACATGATGTTCATTTTTATGTAAGATAACCCACTGCTTCCGATTTAAGTCAACAATTTAATTGAACCTAAACAAAATGGCCTTCTCATAAAGAGGGAAATATAATGTGCAGACCTGTAGGGTCTTTGTGGACTGTCACAGATATTGTTTTTTTTTTTCTCCTGATACGTTTGCTTGGTAAAGGAATAGTGGACAAAATACATGAACTATATGGTATTGTCTTTTTTTTTGGTGACTCTAGGGCTTCTTACTCAAAAGTTAACCGGACATTTGAGAAGTCGATCACATCACCATATTGATTACAGGAACATGGTGGAACCTGAGAAGCATTGCACTTTATTATTTATACAAGGCCGTTACACAGCGGACATGTTTTTTCCTGCGATTTATTGGAACAGTAAATGGCAGTATCCTTCACTTTTTCCGAAGGTGACGCCATTTCATTCGGCCTCTGTTTGAGTTTTGCGAACTTTTGTGGGTGACAAAAATCACTGACTTAATCACTGTGTCTTATAAAAGTAGCAAATGGTTTTATGTTTATTTATTTATTTAGCGTCACTTCAGCATCAATGGCAGTTTGTGACAGGAACAAGGTTATAGTGATCTAAAAAGTGCGCAGTACAATGAATGGCCTACTTTTGATTACAGAGGTATTGTTCTGGTGATTGCTGTTTTATTTTTTTGGGGGTTTGAATATTCAATTATTTTAATTAATAAATGCATTCTGCTGATGCATTTGCTTGGCTGTGTAGTGCTTTAAACATCCTTAATGTCATATGTATGGGACTGTGGTAGCCTAGTGGTTAAAGTACTGGACTATGGACTATGAACCAGAAGGTCCAGGGTTCAAATCTCACCCTGGCCCAAACCCCAAGCTGCCACTGTTGGGTCCTTGTGCAAGACCCTTAACCCACAATTGCTTGGATTGTAAGATCGTAACAATTGTAAGTCACTCTGGATAAGGGCGTCTGCTAAATGCTGTAAATGTAAATATGTGATTAATGCAACGAAATGTTTGATTTGGTATTTAAAAATGCAACTAAAGCACTCTCCTGTTGTTTTCTGCTGTGGTTAAAAAAAAAATTATCGCATCTGGTGTATATGGTTATAAGACAAAAACATCGTGTCTGAATATTTAGCATTTTTGTTTCGCGTTCAGTGTGTAACAGCCTTTGTAACAGTCTAAATATCTTGTTTTGTAGGTTTGTCTCTCTAGGTGTTTTTATCAGTGTGATTTAGTTAAACTTGCTGTTTTATTCCGCGTTTGTTTTTGCCACAAAGCAATTTGTTGCATGTGCCCTGTCTGAAAGAGTTCGGAAATAGAATGGCAATATTCCTTATTCTGCTTTAGCTGAAGTTCATTATTATTCGAGTAGACTAAAAATGATGACAACAGGAAAAAATGAAAGCAGCGCACAGATGGTTATGTCTGTGTTACAGAGTAACCTCCAATAACCGAGGGTTTCACTGTATTATGGTTACCGTGACAGCCTTGGTGTGTGTGCACACTCGTCCGTTTGTACTAAGAACCCCAGTGTCCCTCGCTATCTGGGTCAGGTCTTGCATCACTGCTGTCCCAGCTCCCACAAAGCCCTCTGCTTTAGCACTTACCCTAACCACACTAACCGACTATATTGAAATGCATTGTGCGTTTAAAAAAAGCAAGCAAAAAAAAAAAGCTCTTGCACTTTCTCCTTATTTAACAAGCGCTGCTTATAGGTTGCCTTCTATTGGCCTCTTTATTTAATAGAAGGTTCTTCTCCGATGCCAGAGAGTGTTAGATCATTGCGGCGAGGCCCGCTTATCTGTGTTGAGGCCTGTTCTTGTAATGGGCCTTTATTGATCTAAACAACATCAGGCCTTGCGGTGATGTTATTACAGGGGAGATAACTTCACTGCGCCCTCCACTTCAACAATGTGTTAGTGCGTTATTGGGTCTAAATAACTCGGGCTCTCAGACGATAATGCAGCCGATTAGTCAACCCCATGCTCTTTATGGCTCGAGGATCTTAATAAAGCATTTCCTCTCGACCGTCCTGTGTGAAGGAGCGTGTGTGTGTGTGTGTGTGAAAGAGAGTGAAAGTGAGAGAGATTGTTACGTTGAAAAGGTCTACAAGTTTCCACAGTATCAGTAAGAATGACTCAAAAATGTGTATATTTATAGTGAAGGAGGCCTTGCACTGGGATGGAAGCCAACGCAAAAGCAACATTGCACACATCAAAGCGCATTCACTCCACTTCTCGGGACTGGCATAGCTCAACAGTCAACTTTCTGATTAGCCAAATTGACTGGTAAGAGTTATTAAGGTACAGAAATGATGACTACTCATTATTATGACGTGTGCTAGTCTTAATATTATTACTGAATATTGAATTATTCATCCTTTTTACGAGAAGGATTTGTTAGATTCATGATTCCATACATTTTCTCCCCATTCCACTAAATTCACTATTGACTGCCGTGTAGGGGAGAGGGGAGGCGGATCACGCATCACCATTACAATCATGTCTCTCCCACCCTTTGTTTATATTATTCATATACATGAACTTCAGAGAGTGGAGAGCAATGAGTCAACAAACAACCAGTCCATACTTACAAACATGTGAGGAATTGAAACGTGTTTTTACATGTGCTCTGTAAGATTATGCTGCAGAACGCCTGATTAAAAGTCAGGATTCTGTGTGTGTGTGTTTGTGTGTGTGTACACCTTGCCTTCCTATAATTGTGAGGACCACATGTCCTCACACTGATAGGAAAACCTGGTAGTTTTGCCTGTCCTCACTGTGTAATGTGTTTTTTTCTTCCAAAAATGGCAACTTCTATTTGGAAAACCAAAAGGACCCAAAGGCCTTTTGAGGTTATAAGGTTAGGGATAGGTGTGTAGTTATATAGCAGTAATTTTCTGTAGTAATCATTATGTCTATGGGAAAGTCCCCACAAGTATATTCGAGACGTGTGATGGTGGGTGGTGTGTGTGTGTGTGTGTGTGTGTGTGTGGGTGTGTGTGTGTGTGTGTGTGTGTGTGTGTGTGTGTGTGTGTGTGTGTGTGTGTGTGTGTGTGTGTGTGTGTGTGTGTGTGTGTTTGTTTGACGGCTCTGAAATATGCCCTGAATGGGACGATAGTCCATGGCTGGGCAGGGGTTGCTATTGCAGCACCGGGAGAAAATCTTCTGACTGGCCTCTCTTCTCTCAGCCAGTTCTAACCCATGTTGAAGAGGTGATTGGCTAGTGACCACTGCGCCACCCAAGCACTGTGTGCATGTTGTCTTATTGAAAGTTAAGCACATTTTATAACGTGTTTTGTACAGGCAACATAGCGGACAAAGCTAAACTCTGTACCTGTTGAGGTTACTACATGATTTTACGTTGGGTTGGTTTTCCTCCTTTCCTTTTAGTCACTTGTTTTCCATAACCACTTAACGCAGTTCATGGTTGCAACACAGCTGCCAGTACAGGGCACAAGATAGGAACAGTCCCTGGACAGGCACCAGTCCATCACGGGACACACAAAGCTGCACAGTGATAGTATTGAACTGCAACCCCATGCCGGTTTTATTTCTCTTTTACATTTACAGCATTTAGCAGACGCCCTTATCCAGAGCGACTTACAATTGGTACAGTCTTACAATCCAAGCAGTTGTGGGTTAAGGGCCTTGCTCAAGGACCCAACAGTGGCAGCTTGGCAGAGGTTTGAACCCTGGACCTTTTGGTCCATAGTCCAGTACCTTACCCGCTAGGCTACCACAGATAGTATGAAAACACTTACAGTGATGGCTGTTGCCAGATTTTGCGCTCTGCATTTTCTTACCTTGTGTACCTTGTGCTACTGTATTGTACAATTCGTTGTAAAATTAATGGACACAAAATGATATGTAAAAATAACATCCATAATTGGCACTTGGGTGATGGAGCAATGTGCTAGTCCAGCAGCTCAGAAACCTGGGTTCGACTACCAGTGGTAACTTCTGGCCAGGTCAGATGTGTTTGTCACATATGATGTGGCCTTGTTCGTCGGAGAGGAGGCCTTCTTGTCAGCCCCTGCAATATACTGTCATCTCATCCAGGGTGTACATTTGGGCATGCCAGTTGAATTCCTGGTATAGTATCTTGTCCCCATGCATGACACTTACATAACTGAAGAAAAAAAAAAAAAACATTTGTAACAATATCTGTGTTGAAGCAGAGTACTGTGTCCACACACAAATAAGAAATGTGAAATATTTTTCAATACATTTGCAGCTGTTTAAAATATAATGTTCGGCAATTAATTATTTTGTCACCTTGCCTTTAATGAGTTTCATCTTTAATAACACTAGCAATTATTTTATTAATCGAGAAAGGCAGTCTATGATGGCTGTTTCAGTAAGGTCAGAAAGATAGGATTCTCATTAGGATTGTGTTATTACCCCTGCCGTGCTTTCATTTCAGTGCCCACTGTGAAACTGCATTAAGTGTCAACAATGCTTTTGCTGAAAGTATGCAGTCATGGTTACCTAGACTTTTACTTCAGGATTTTTTTCTTTCTCACACCAGTCTGCCGACACATTTAGATGTATTAATAAGATAGGATACAACACTTTAAATGAAATGCAGTTTATTAAAATTTAGAAAGATATTATGTGCCATATTCCTTTATGTTAAACTGTTTTGATGAATGTGTTGTGAAGCTTAATGTGGATTATAAGTAGGGTTGTAGGGCGGCATCTATCTGTCTATATATATATATATACCAAAATAGAACTTTTTGGTAAAAACTCAACTCGTCGTGTTTGGAGGAAGAAGAATGCTAAGGTGCATCCCAAGAACACCATACCTACTGTGAAGCATGGGGGTGGAAACATCATGCTTCGGGGCTATTTTTCTGCAAAGGGGACAGGACGACTGATCCGTGTTAAGGGAAGAATGAACGGGGCCATGTATCGTGAGATTTTAAGCCAAAACCTCCTTCCATCAGTGAGAGCATTGAAGATGGAACGTGGCTGGGTCTAACAGAATGACAATGATCCCAAACACACCACTCGGGCAATGAAGGAGTGGCTCCATAAAAAGCATTTTAAAGTTCTGGAGTGGTCTCCAGACCTCAACCCCATAGAAAATTTATGGAGGGAGTTGAATGTCCGTGTTGCCCGAAAACATCACTGCTCTAGAGGAGATCTGCATGGAGGAATGGGCCAAAATACCAGCTACAGTGTGTGCAAACCTGGTGAAGACTTACAGGAAACATTTGATATCTGTTATTGCCAACAAAGGTTATGTTACAAAGTATTTAGTTGAACTTTTGTTATTGATCAAATACTTATTTTCCAATATAATTTACAAATAAATTTTTCAAAAATTCTACAATGACCTTTTCTGGATTTTTTTTCTCATTTTGTCTCTCATAATTGAAGTGTAGCTATGATGAAAATTACAGACCTCTTTCATTTTTCTAAAGTCGGAGAACTTGCACAATCAGTGGCTGACTAAATACTTTTTTTGCCCCACTGTAAGTAATTAGAATAAAATAACAGGTAGATTAACATTTTTAGAGAATATGTATTATGACGAGTATAATAAAATAGAGACTAGGAAAGCTATAGCATGTAAGCCAATAATGCACAATATGTACACAAAACTATATATATTAAAAAAGCAATAAATTCTATATTGTATGTTATATATTGAATATTATGTAAACTAGATGAGATCATCTGGATAGAGAAACAAATAAAAGAGAGTCTAAATCTGAAAAAGATCTCTGGAAAGTGCTGAAAGAAGCCTGTTATAATATACCATAAGATTGCTTCAGAAAACTCCAAAACAGTCTCCCCAAAAGAGTTCAGAATGTGCTTCGTGCCAAAGGAGGCCACAACACATACTGACTTTTACCTGTAGAAGCCATTTTGTTCTGAAAATTGTTTTTTTGTTTTTGCATTTTGTGTACATGTTTCCTGTATTTACTTTTCAAAAGCTGTTTCCATGAGGAAGCAGGAATGCTTAAGTATTGCTTGCAGACACCATTGAAACTTCTCACAATTAGCAAAATGTTATGCAAATGGCTTTCTGTTCAGTTTTGTTTGTTTTTCCGTCTTCCCAGGAGGCCAAAATGTTCCAGTGAGCAATGTATAGATGCCTCCTTTAATGCTTCCCCATTTTAGTGATATCTGTCTTTCGTTTAATGTGGACTCATCTCTGCAGTGCGAGAGTAGACGTTTAGCTCCTGTTCCTCATTCTGTCACAACCAAGTCTGAGTGTTTATAGTTTGATGAAATTTACTTATTTTGGAAATGAACAGAAGTGAAATTGCTGAATGTGAGGTAATCGTTTATTTCCAAGCCACCACTTCCTTAAACATCTGCTATTACTCATAATGCTAGCCCCTCCAAAGTCCAAATGTGTACTCTGCTGTAAATGTAATGGTACAGTGAATTTATGTAAATATTCAGTTAGCCAAAAGGGAAAGCAGTGCTCACGATGATCATGCGCTGCCTGAATCTGGTGTTTGGTGACTTGTGGTTAGACTCAAAGTAACAACAGAGACGTTAATGTGGATTACGTTGGATGGAACACCCATGCTGTGCTTTTTAGTATCATTCCAAATGCTGTGCCTTTTATTTCATTGAGTGTTGAATGTCCTTGACGTTTTGTAAAGCGTACACAAGAGAAGGACCATACTGAGACGATGTGCTGTGTTTGGACTTGCTGGAGATCCTGAACAGCTTCAGTCTGCAGCTTTTCTCCTACTTTGATTTCAAAGAGACTGGCGTATCTCCAGAAAGTGATCCACTGCATTTGGGTTCATCAGCTAAATGCACTTAGCTCCTTCTTCGAACTCATCACCTGCGTAGTATTTTAACTTTTCCCTCCTCCCTTCTAATCCTTCTTCAAGGACAAAGTGATTGTACAAGAATGAGTGTACGGATCTCCGCGTGGAAGTCCCCTGAGCTCACTACGAGCACCAGATCCCTGTTTGGTGCCAGCTGTTCTGTCAGTTTGGCACTCGGAACTTTTCTTAACACAGCTCTGCAGGGTGGGACTCTGGAGAGTAGCTCCAAAACAAGCATGCCAGGTGAACAGGAATATTGAATTTTCATTGCTGATGTTCTATAGCTCTCTATATTTTTTATTCCTCCCCTCTGAAGTGGGCAGTGCTCTCATTCATGAGCAGATGTTCAGCGCTGGTGCGAGCTGCAGTCAGCGTGAACTCTGCTGGCCTCTCTACTATCTGCAGCAAGGACGTTGGCACCGACCCCCGACATCTGAGAATTTACAGCCAGTAAAGGCTGCCTACATTTTTTTCAGCTTTTGCCACTTTGGCCAGTCCAGAAGCTGGTCAGAGCTGAAAAAAAGGCAGGGGGTAACAAGATTCTGACAGGTCATCAGTCTTCTCATTGACACTGATGAAAGACTGGACTGGGTCAGCTCCAAGGGACAAAGGATAAAAATAAAATCCGGAAGATAATTTTGCTGAAGTTTGTCATTAATTTCTTATGAAACGTCTCAGTATGGAGCCATACAAATCTGGCAAAGAAAGGATGTTTAAAGAAGAACTTGGTCAGCATTCAGTGTTGCAGTTCTGGTGCTCCAAAGAACAAAACGTTTGTTCATTTGGTTACATTAGGCTCAAATTTGAACTGGAACTCTGGACCTAGATAGCTGGACACCAGAGCGTACTGCTTAGGACCATGTACAGACATGCTACGATCCAGGTGCTGCTCTGGTTAGCCAGGTGGCTTTGTTAGCCCGACTGACCTCTACACTCTCAGGAGACTTCAGTGACAGCTAGTACAGATGTAGTTTTATGATCTCGGTTTATTTCCACCCTGCCATTTCAGCGTCCACGTGCTCTCATGGTCTCTGCTCGTTTCATGCTTTGCCTTTGGAGTGCGGGCGCAACATATGTTCAGTGTGGAAAGTGTGTGAGCGACTCTTTTTCTCCTTTCGTTCAAGTGGCTCTGATGCTGTAATTGAAGGATGATGAGTTTTTTTCCTCTTTTTCTTCCTCTCCCCCCCTCATCCATGTGTTTCTCCAGCACGTTTCCCACTTCACACTATCTAATTGGCCATTTTCAGGTTGGGTTTATGAGAGCAAAACTAATTAGTGTTTCTAAATTCAGCGAGAGCGAGAGAGATGGGGGGAGGAAGGGAGAGGGAAAAAAAAATCTTGCTTGAATTAATTGTTCTGGTTTCCTCTCCGGTGTAAGACTCTCAAAAATAATATAAGGACCAATCACTTTTGAACGACTTGTGTTTTTAAACCGGCAGTGAATGTCACTGCCACTCTCCTGGCATTTTGCTTGGCAGGATCACAAGCAGTGAAAAAAGGAGAGCTACCCTCTCTGTGAATGTTTTAGTCCTTTGTATTAGGTTGGAAGGTTGGGATGGAAATAACAATGAAGGGTGTTTTTTGGATGTAGTGGATTCTGCTGTTTGAATCAGAACGTCCTTGTGTAAGATGGCTAGGGAGGTGAGACTCAACAGTGTACGGTTGCACCATCTTTCCCCCATATTACTTTTATTCAGAAAACTGCACTGGGCCCTCAGGAAGGCCATCTCTCTCTCTCTCACTCTCTCTCTCTCTCACACACACAAAAAGATTGATCCCTGAAAGCAAGCACTGTCTTACTTGAGCTTTTGCTGTCTTGGCAAGACAGGCACCAGTGGCAGCCATTCCTCTAGCCAGGATGTGCTTTTTTCAGCTTGTTTTATTCAGGAAACACATTTCTATCTTTCTTCTTTCATCACTTATGGGGGAAAAAGAACGATCATGGAGGGAGAAAGCAGAGTGTAGGGAGGAGCAAGATGAATGAGTGACAGCACGCTCTCCATAGGGACAAGGGTTAATCTGTAGTGTTTGGAAGACTGGGCAGGGCATGTTGTACTATCCACCATCTTCACTACTTCTCTGCAGGGGTTTCATCACATTGAATACAAAAAAAAAGTTTATAGGTCACTTTGACAACGTACCGTAAAGCTTCCACTATTTTTATTTTCCCCATTTATGCACCACAGGGATTGGTTTTGAGCAGGCCCAGTAATTAAGAAGCCAAGAATCTAGGGTTAGGGACAAAGAGTGTTTAAATGCAATTAGGGTGCTCGCTCGAATCAATTTGAACTCAATTACAGTTTTCTTGAATGTGCTATTATTTGTTTAATCAAGGGAATTTCGGGCTCTCTGCAAAATGCTAAATATGTACCACCAGATACTTTAAGCAAGGAGCAAAAGAGACGATCGGAGGAACCGGGTTAATGTTGTATTAATGAACAACTGGTTGAAAGTGACCTCTCTTTTTCTCCAACTGTCTTCCTGATTTGATCATCCGGAGATAAAGCTATCAGACCAAACCCATAATTAGCACAGTGCATTTAGTGAAATGTGTTACCGCCTGTGACTTACATTTGGATGGCAAAGTGTGGACTATATTCGATTTCTAACCTCCTTTCTCTAAACCACCCCCCACCCCTCCTTTTTTTTCCACTGTGTCTTCTGTAGGCAGGAGAGTCCGGTATCAGCGTGTGTTTGGATGCTAAAATCAGAGAACAGTAAGTGTCTCATGCATTAAGCAATAACAGTGTGTGTGCATGCACTGGGGTGTGGATGGCATACTGGGATGAGGACATCAAAAAGAGTTACGTCATTAGTTTGGTTTTTTTTTCCGACTGGCATCCCATCCAGGTTGTATTACCACCTGCACTCAGTGAATTACAGGATAGGCTCCAGGCCCTTCTGTGACTCTCACCAGAAGAAGTGGGATTAGAACAGGAGGGGGCAAAATAAAAACTTGAGCAAATTCCCAAGAAAATGTAACCAGTTAGTCAGTACTTTTCAGTGTGGCTTATAAATCAAACTTAATAACATACAGATTTTTACACTAAAATGTAACTGTTTTCAGAGTTGTGAAATGGTACCAATTATTTAATAAGCTTTCGTAACTAAAAGGCCAAGTTACTGAACTGCAGAACATGCTGATGCAATATTTTGTTCATACATCCGCTCAAATTAAACAGAAATTGGTTTCACTGTCTCAATCCATGTAGTCCAGAAGATACAACAGGAACTTTACTAGGGGCGTGTCAATGATGTGAAACCATAACCTGCTTTTGTATGTTCTACTAAAGCTTAGCATTGATTGAGGTTAACACGGACACACATTTCTTCACATTTCAAGTCTGCAATTTTGTAGCTATTCAATACAAAGCTCCTGGTGCTCTGTTTTTGACCGGTTCACCACATCAGAATAATGAATGTAAAATGGCACATCATGGCACAAGGAAAATTCATGACTTTTTATTGCAAAATCTGTTTTTAGGGGGCAGCTTTCAAGGCTAGAATGGGACTTTACAGTATAAACACATCGCTAAATGAAATACATTTACATTTATGTCATTTAGCAGACGCCCTTATCCAGAGCGACTTACAGTTGAAACATCCAAGCAATTGTGGGTTAAGGGCCTTGCTCAAGGACCCAACAGTGGCAGCTTGGCAGCAACTTCTGGTCCACAGTCTAGTTCCTTAACCGCTAGGCTACCAAAGTCCCATGAAATAAAACGTTATAGAACCATTTTTAGGAACAAACATACCTCGTTTCTTTGTACACTGCTTTAAAGAGCAACTAATCATCTTATCTGTGATAGTTTTCACTGTTTGGATAAAAAAAAATCAGTTCTATTACTTATGCCATTATGCTATTCAACGTCAGATTTATTTCTATAGTGCTTTTTACAATGGAGCATTGCCACAAATCAGCTTTACAAATTATATTATTTCATATTATCTGAGCCCAAGCCTAAATTGAACAAGCCTATGGTGACAGTGGCAAGGAAAAACTCCCTAAATGTTATAAGGAAGAAAACTTGGGAGGACCAAGACTCAAAAAGGGACCCAACATACTTGAGCGTCTTAGCTGATGTATGAGGGGTTGTGGTAGCCTAGCGGGTAAGGTACTGGACTATGGACCACAAGGTCCAGGGTTCAAATCCCACCTGTGCCAAGCTGCCACTGGTGGGTCCTTGAGCAAGGCCCTTAACCCACAATTGCTTGGATTGTAAGATTGTATCAATTGTACGTCGCTCTGGATAAGGGCTTCTGCTAAATGCTGTAAATGTAAATGTAAATATGATAATAGTTATCTAATTAATAACAGTAATAGTTTATTAAACAGAACAGAATAAATATTAACAGAAAGAACATATTTTAAAACATAACTAAATTCTATCTAATAATATGTGGACTAATAAATTACAGATAATGTAATTTTCTATTCTAGTGTTTAGTCATTTGTTGTAAGTTAAGGTCACAAAGTTAAGCCATTATTACAGAAAATAGACATTCATACTTAATTTTTATTTAATATCCAGCATAGTAAATACATATGGACCTCTGAGAGATGTGGGTCTGTGCTACAGATAAACTAGATTAAGGTTCTTTCTACTTTCCACAGCTCTCATCTTTACTAAGTACTCCTCTAATAGCTTGATTTCTCTTTTCCAGTTGCTACCTTCATGCAGCACACAAGCTCCGTTCTTGACCCGTGTCACACAGTACATGTTCTGTGTGGTGTGTAAACATGCGATAAACAAACAATGACCCTGAAAGTACACAACATTGCCAAATTACACTAAAGGACTCTTATTGTGTATGACCTTCAGTCACATACACACGCAACTTCATATTACACAAGCAGTACTGCGTGCAGCACAGCCAACTTTTTTTTGCATTTTTGAACAGGATTCTTTCTACATACAAGTCAGTTCCATGCTATACATAAATGTTATATAATAGTTTGTTATTATTGCTATTTTTAATAATAATGTTGCAGCGTTGGGGTTAATTATCCATGGCAAAGATTCAACAAGGTGCTGGAAACATGCCTGAGAGATTTTGGTCCATATTGACATGGTAGTGTCACGCAGTTGCTTTAGATTTGTCGGCTGCACATCCATGATGCGAATCTTCTGTTCCACCACATCCCGAAGGTGCTCTGTTGGATTGAGATCTGGAGAATGTGGAGGCCATTTGAGTACACTGAACTTATTGTCATGTTCAGAAAACCAGTTTGAGATGATTTGAGCTTTGATGGTACGTTATCCTACTGGAGGTAGCCATCAGAAGATATTACACTGTGGTCATGAAGAAATGGACATGGTCAACAACAATACTAGGGCTGTTCTAAAAATTCGATACAGCAATGTATTGCAATATTTACTTTCATGACATGCTACTTTAGTATACAGCTCAAAATATAAATTTTTCTTGAAGGAAGACAAACACATTTTAAATGGGGTGTAAACTACAATCTCTGCTCCTGTAGATGTCGCAGTACAGGGTTTTGACTCAATTTGTCCTCACTGTAACTTGTATTTCGGCTGTTTTTATATTTTCAGTGAACTATGTGGAATATTGCAATAGATCAAAATCGTGCTGCGTACTGTAACATGACGTCCTTTCCAATACCCACACCTAAACAATGCTCAGGTAGGCTGTGGTGGTGCACAACTGGTATATAGGGGTCCAAAGTGTGCCAAGAAAATATCCCCAACACCATTACACCACCTGCCTGAACAGTTTATACATGGCTGGATGGATCCATGATTTATTGTTGTTTACACCAAATTCTAACCCTACCATCCAAATGTCACCTCAAAAACCGAGACATGTCAGACCAGGTGACATTTCACCAATCTTTTCTTGTCCAATTTTGGTGATCCAGTGTGAATTGTAGCTTCAGTTGCCTGTTCTTAGCTAAGAGGAGCGGCACCCGCTGTGGTCTGCTGCTGCTGTGGCCCATCTGCCTCAAGGTTTGAGATGTTTTACATGTAGAGATGCTCTGCTGCACACCTCGGTTGTAACGAGTGGTTATCTCAATCAGTTTGAACATCCTTGCCGTTTTCATCTGACCTCTGAAATGACTGTGAAGGGACTGTGGTAGCCTAGTGGATAAGGTACTGGACTCTGGATCAGAACGTCCAGGGTTCAAATCCCACCAATGCCAAGCTGCCACTGTTGGGTCCTTGAGCAAGACCCTTAACCCACAATTGCTTGGACTGTAAGACTGTACCAATTGTAAGTCGCTCTGGATAAGGGCGTCTGCTAAATAATGTAAATGTAAATGAACAAGGCATTTTCACCCAGAGACCTGGCACTCACTGGATATTTTCTTTATTTCAAACCATTCTTTGTAAACCCTAGAGATGACTGTGTGTGAAAATCCCATCAGATCAGCAGTTTCTGAACCTGCCTATTGACCTCCAACAACCATTCCACATTCTGATGCTCGGTTTCAGCAAGTCGTCTTGGCAATGTTTACATGCCTAATTGCATCGAGTAGCTGCAGTTGAACAGGTGTACCTAATAAAATGTGTATACAAGTGACCCATGAAGTTTACAGAAATTACTTGGGGACTGTTTTCCATGTGAAACTTGTCAGGAAGTCAAAATATGTTCTGGCACCCCTGGTGTCTGCACAGACACATTTCTGACTTGCTTGCAGTCTGATGTAGTTATTGTACCATTTCCAAAATTCAAATATGTAAGAAATATGTTCTGTAAATGTTAGTAGCTGCCTTTTCCATTAAGAGTTTAACAATCTTAGGCCATTTTAGTTAGTTTTAGTTGTTACAGTATATCATAGCAATCAGTGGCTGCTTTTGCATGTAATAAATGAATAATGCTTAGTTTGAGCAACAAGGCGTAATCAGAGTATGAAATATAGTTGATTGTGTTCAAGTTATTGCGAGCATAAATGTGAGACAAACATAATGCATTCTCCTGTCTAGTCATATCTGTCTTTGAGCGCTTTGCAAAAATCATCGGCACTGCACTCGAGTTCAGGAATGAACAGCCAGTGACCAAATGAATGTTTGTCAAAGGTGGGGGTAAGAATTCAGAGAAAAAGCTGTTGATGTGTGAGCGTTCTCTCGGCAAAACGCAGCTCTTCTGTCCACATTTAATGGCCTTAATTCGTGATTAAGAAGTGTCTATGATATTTCTACATGCACCGTTTCTCTTTTGCGCACAGTAAGTTCCTGTGCACTGAAATTTCCTTCAAGCATGGCTTACTGCTTGATCAGTTTCCTCAGAAGAGCCCTGAGCTCTCAGTGGGCCTGGAAACACCCCAAGCTCTGCCAGGTTGTACAGACCCAGGCATAATTTTTGCTGAAAACAAGGCTACTCTACCAGTCAAGCACTCTTCCATACATGTGTACCTAGCAGATTAATAGTAAATGGAAACCATGAATGTAAATGCTGTCATTTGGTCATGCAAATAAGTTGCTTGGCTACTTTTTCCCCCACCCCCGTAAAGAAATCAACCATATTTACATAGATAGTTTTGCTTATGAAATGTGGAAATCAGTCTTTTTTTCAGTTTTCCAACTATACAATTTTGTTCAGAGATTAGTCATATGAAAGTCAATATGATTTTCAGCTTGAATTCTCGGTGGGGATATGAGTTGAACATGATAAACAGGCCAGGGAAGAAGCATGGCTTTGTATGCGTTTCCCAACTCTCAAACTAGTAATACAATACTCCCTTCCAAAGAATGTGAATACATTCTAAATGTGTTTTGTGGCTCCTCTGTAAATCTATGAAAATAATACCAGTTTTTCTGTAACAGGATTTCACTGTTAATACATTACGGTAGTGATAAAAGGTACTGATATTGCTTTAGTATTCCTTTAAAAATCAAGTTTGGAAGGATAATGCTCACAAATGTCTTTGCTTGCTCCTGTACGTGTTTGGCTCATTTAAATTTGTCAGTCATAACCGCCTTGTTTAATTGGAAGTGGTTTTCGTGGTCAGTGCAATTCTAATGTGATGTCTTTAACGTTGTGCTCATAGTGTAGCACTTTCTTTAAAAGCTTTTGCAGAATTTATAATTGTTCCTTATAGGTTGGAGAAGCAACATTGAGAAGAATGTGAAAGCTTTATTCATGACTCTGTATGAGGATATTGCAAAACTTCAAATAACTTTGAATTCCATTGTGTGGACATTAGGTTGCCAATGAGGTACAGGTATGCATTATGTTCTGGGAAACAGCTCTTTGTTTGAAATGTCGCATACACTTAGGAATGCCATTTATAGCTTGTCATGCACACAAACACGAGCAACTTAAAAAAAAGTCTCTCAACACGTCAACCGAGTTAGAGCAGTCTCTAGTCCAAACGTGAGCGAGCACAAGATCAGTAAATTAGTTACACACACAGATCATGATGATTCACCACTAAAAGGTACCCCAGATAAAGCTGATGTGTTTCCATTAGCAAGATCTGACGAGTTAGCAAGCTTTTAGTATGTATATTAAGAACACCTTAAGCATTTAAACTTACAGACACAAGACCTACAGTTGATGTTCCTGTACACACAGGTCATTCTCTTCACTGTAGGATCGGTTCCACCTGTCTTCAGTCACCCTGTGGATCCCCAGCGTTCAGTTCTCGACCTGTGTTTGTGTGCAGAAATATCCTTTGGGTATCTGTGGCTCTCACCTCATCAGTGTTTATGCTATGGTTTATAAACCCACAGACGTATGGGAGATGTGATGCTTGGGGTTGCATCTGCCTCCCAAAAGTACAACTCAATTAGACACTAAACAGATGTGTCACAACACCTGCTGTCTCTCTCTCCCTTTTCCTCTGTTGCTTTCTGGGTGGCTCATGGGCTGTGTGAAAAGCTGTAACACAGATATGGTCATCCTGCTTGTTTTTTTACCAAGGCCAGTATTCTCTCTTTGTAACTTTTTCTTTCATTTTTTTGCCGGTCTACTGAGTGATGTGGGCATTTTTGCTTGCTGACTGACTGACTGAATAATACCCATTGTTCAAACCTCAGTGTTTGGGAATTTATTGGGATATCTTTATACTAGGTGGTGGTATAGAGCTTAAATGCAGACTAAACCAACTTTTTCAGTAGTAATAGTACTTCAGAGAAGCCTTCTTGTTGTTTTGAGAAACGAGAGAATTAGATACTAGGGATTTCTTTAAATAAATTAAATTCCCAAAGTCAAAGTCAGACTTAATTCTGTAGTCGTTTTTATAATGGAGCATTGTCTCAAAGCAGCTTTACAATTTTCTAATATTTTCTATTATCTAAGCCCAAGCCCAAATTGAGCAAGCTTAGGGGGACAGTGGCAAGGAAAAACTCCCTAAACATTTTAAGGAAAAAACCTTGGCAGGCCCAAGACTCAAATAGGGACCCAACCTCCTTGGGTGGCTTAGATGCTCTTTGTAAGAATTAATATGATTATAGTACAATAATTTAAAACACTGAAGCTAAATAAGTATTAACAGAGAGACAGTATTAGAAAAAAAAAAAAATATATATATATATATATATATATATTCAAATAAAATAAACCACAGCTTTTTTTTCTAAATTAAAATCTATGCTTATTTTCTGCACACTCCTTCTATAAGGCAAAATGACATTAGTTGATTGTCCAGCATATCCATTAAATCAGTCTTGCCCATGTTGGTCTGACCATCTCTTCCAGCCCTGTATGCAAATTGTGTCGATTTTACTAACTGAATAAGGAATAACAGGTTTGCATGTTCTCAAAAGGCTACTCAAGGAAAAACTGCGAAACAAGTTTGCACTATATAACATCCGCATTTCATACTTTGAAACTGAAATGGACGTTGACCGGACATTATCATAGGCACGTAGTTTTTTTATGCTACTGAGCTGTAACTATAAAGGGTATTTTCCCCAAAAAACGCTGCAGAGATATAGCTGAAAACACGAGTGGAACGCTGCCATCTACACAGCATCTCGAATGCCACTGCATTTTTAATTTATTCACAATAGTTATAGAAAATACAGTAATGTACTGTTACAACCCTGTCTAGGAGAAAGCCGTAACACTTTAGAGGTTAGTATGATGGACCTGATACTTCTGTTTGGTGGAAGCCAAAAGTGCATTGATAGACAGTATTACGTACAACGTGGAATATCAGCCAGATGAAACAGAGACTCAACGAGAGAATGTGAACCAGCTTATATACAGTGGGGCAAAAAAGTATTTAGTCAGCCACTGATTGTGCAAGTTCTCCTACTTAGAAAGATGAGAGAGGTCTGTAATTTTCATCATAGGTACACTTCAACTATGAGAGCCAAAATGAGAAAAAAAATCCACGAAATCACATTGTAGGATTTAAAAAAAATTTAATTGTAAATTATGTTGGAAAATAAGTATTTGGTCAATAAATTTGGTTCAACTCAGTACTCTGTAACATAACCTTTGCTGGCAATGACAGAGGTCAAACGTTTCCTGTAAGTCTTCACCAGGTTGGCACACACTGTAGCTGGTATTTTGGCCCATTCCTCCATGCAGATCTCCTCTAGAGCAGTGATGTTTTGGGGCAACATGGACTTTCAACTCCCTCCACAACTTTTCTAT